>MU826355.1:1659514-1688268 GCA_029204205.1 Desmophyllum pertusum
TCTCATGCATGAATGTCACATGAAATTAAGGGCATGTCACATGATTCGCGTCTAATGAAGTTGCGCGAGACTCGTTTCAGCCTATGAGATTAAGCGAGAATTAATCGGTGGTCATTGTTTGCATTTGATGGACTAAATATATACCTTTCTCCACTACGCAAGGCTCGTGGTTGCAGAATTTGTGCCTCTTGTTGTCTCCAACACAACAATCACCACCATTTGACGGAGGGGATTGGTGCAGGTTCTTTTCGCGCTCCTGAATGCCGCCTCCACATGTTGCACTACACTCGCTCCAGTCTCCAAAATCGCTCCAGCCTCCGTTGACTAAAATAAATCACACAAATTAACGAAGGGCTATTGTATAGGTAATCGCATGGGGCCGAGTAAAATTAAGGATTAATATCAATATTGTACATGTTTTCAGAGATTTGCAAATTCTGAAAACACCAGTATGTTGTACTTGCATAGAGTCTCTCCTTCATCAATCTTTCGAGAATGGGTGAATTTGAGTTCCAAGCAGCTGTGTTAATCTTAAAGCAGCACGTCACGGAAGGCGGATCTTGAAAAAATTGGCCAATTTTTCAAGTTCATCATTTGCAATCCATCTTAATCTTCTCCATCCTCAACCATCCTTGTGCCTAGTGATTAGTTTCGAATGAAACTCGTGTGCTGCTTCGGCGAGCAAGTCAAGTGAAAACACTTAGTTGATTATCAACTCGAAGTTGATAGAGGTAAATTAACCGCCGTAGCGAATTTCTAGAAGCTGACGTTTCGAGCGTTAGCCCTGCGTTAGCACTTTGCTCCGACGAAGGGCTAACGCTCGAAACGTCAGCTTCTAGAAATTCGCTACGGCGGTTAATCAGTACCTCTATCAACTTCGAGTTGATAATCAACTAAGTGTCATCTTGTTCCTGTTTGGTTATTACCTCTTTGGTGTTTTTCTACCTTAGTAAACTGTTATTTTGAGGCTTTCATCAATTTGAAGGTTATTTTGCACTTCGCAAAAATGACTTGTGACATAGCTCCTTTGAACCTCGACTTTTAAAACAATTCCCGTCTGTTTGTGGCGTTCCCATAAACATTATCGATAACTTTGAAAACATACAAAAAGCGCACCTTCATGATGTTTTAATTTGCGATTATTTAACTTGCTTAAAATTAAAGAAAGTAATTCTACCTATGAGTCACTATGACCCATTTTCTTTGTTTTTAGCTTTTTAGGTTAGCCCAATGGAGGTCTCCAGTCTCCAAAATCGCTCCAGCCTCCGTTGACTAAAAATAAATCACACAAATTAACGAAGGGCTACTTTGCCAAGTTATCCGCAAAGATGGTCAGGGCTATTGTATAGGTAATCGCATGGGGCCGAGTAAAATTAAGGATTAGTGCGGTTTTCAATTGAGTATCGAAAGTAATCCGAATTGGTTTTGCTTTACTACGTTCTGTGATTGGTTTAAAAACTCGCGCCAGCTACTGAACCAATCAGATGTTAAAACCAAAACCGATCATGGTTTTGAGCAATGACGAGATGCTGAAGTTGGCGTGAAATCTTTTCTTTTCATTAATCTTACCCATTCCTTGCATCTCGCTGCACCGAGACTCTGGAACTCACTCCCGTTAACTGTTAGAAATGCAGAGTCACTCTCCATGTTTAAAACACTTTTAAAGACATCTTTTTAAATTGTCATATTTTTAGCTAGTATAAGTTTTTTTTCTTTTTTATCTTTTATTTTTTATGTATTGATGTAAATTTTATATATTTTAATATAACATTGTTATCTTAGTTAGTTTAAATGTAACATTAGCTAGTCATTGTTTTGCTTTTATTCTATTTTTAGGCTATTTGTAAACGCATTGAGGCTTCGCAACATGCGTTTCTAAAAACCGTTATTATTATTATCATTATCTCTTCTCGTCTTTAGGGAATGTAAAAATCTTACGCCTGATTTTGAACAGTTACTACAGTTAAAAGCAGCACAAAACACCATACTTGTTGTTGTTTTGAAACTGCAGAATTTGTAATTCTCGCTCTTCTCGCGGACTCACGCGTGTATGTGACGTCATATGTGGTGAGCTTCCCATTTCCGACAATTTTCCGAAGTTTGCCCCGAACGCTTCCGTTTGTGGAAGCGAAAAAAAGGCAGTTTTCAAAGTCGAATATCTCGACGACGTTTGTCCAAATCGTTTCAAACTTAAGAATATGATTATTCATAATATTCCCTATTATTTCGACTTAAAACTAATCTGACTAAAAATTTTGTTGCATTTGACCTTTAAGGCGAGGTGCTCTACGACATTTCCGGCGAGATTGGTATCAACATTCAATTATTATAAGTACTAAACCTACCTTGGCATGGGCCGTTATTACAATCCTTTGTTTCTTTGTTGGATCCCGAACATTGCGCTCCACCATTAGACGGAGGAGGATTGGTGCAGGTGCGCATGCGCTCATGCTGTCCAGCTCCACAAGCAGCACTGCATTCTCCCCAGTCTCCCCAGGCACCCCATCCGCCATTGACAACAGCTGAAAGAAAGATGTTTAAGTGAACTGGAAATATTTCTACCTTCGGAGTATTTTACACGATATTAAACGTGTTACTTTCAGTTTTGATGACAAAATTAATTGTATTAATTCCATAAACTTCGTGAACATACAGCAATGAGTGGAAAAGACATGTTGTACTGTTTTTCTGCGCTATATCATTTGACAGTTTATTCATAATTCAAAGTGAATTAAGAATTACCTTCTTTCATCTTGCAGCATCTGAATGTTTCAATGCAGTAAAGTCTATCGCACCCTCCTCTCCAGACGCCGGTCAAGTAATAGCCATACCGCTTGCATAGGCTCCAACCCTTGTTGTCGAACGATTTGGTAACATCTTCATTGTACACAGTCAGCATAAGCATCTGGCTGATTCAGTGGACGACAGCATTTTGCCTCTTCAATATAACCCAGCCGGCCTGAGCTTCCGTCACTGCGATACATGCCATTCATGTAATAACCTGTAGGGCATAACGCCCATCTATGGTCCCTGAAAAAGAAATGAAAGTTAACAAATACGAACAGCCTACAAAAGTGAAGAACTCAAACGGATCAATTAATAATTATAAAAGCAATATATAAATATAATAAAAACCTTCCCAAAATCCTTTGCGCATAAAGAAATTTCAATGGGAAATAACTTTGTCAATTTGAAACCCAGGACCGCTTGTTAAAGCATGATTAAGCTAATCCAGGATTAGGGTGAATTTTTGGTTTCACTTTTGTAACTTTTTAGTGAGGTTTTCTGTTTATATTTATTGCCATTCAGTAGGATCCTGATGGGGTTTAACTGATAGCTGAGAAATGGCTAAAATTTTAACTGATAGCTGAGAATGAGATCTGTCAAATTGACTGATAGCTGAGAAATGGCTAAACTTTTAACTGATAGCTGAGAATGAGATCTGTCAAAATTGACTGATAGCTGAGAAATGGCTAAAATTTTAACTGATAGCTGAGAATGAGATCTGTCAAAATTGACTGATAGCTGAGAAATGGCTAAAATTTTAACTGATAACTGAGAATGAGATCTGTCAAATTAACTGATAGCTGAGAAATGGCTGAAATTTTAACTGATAGCTGAGAATGAGATCTGTCAAAATTGACTGATAGCTGAGAAATGGCTAAAATTTTAACTGATAGCTGAGAAATGGCTAAAATTTTAACTGATAACTGATAATCCAGTACCACCAGGACTCTCCTTCAGTGTTGACTTTGACTAATGTCAAACTCCACAAAACAATAGCAGAGAAAAACACTTTTATACAAGATAAATTAAATTCTCGATTAACCATATTCAGCCTGGGGGGCTGATTTCAAATTTATCGTACTTAAAGAGCATTCAAGCAATAATAGTCAAACTTTATGACTTTTCCTACAAATTATCTTGGAACATTTTAGTGTGTCAATTTTTTGATCATGTGACTTGGTAACCAAGTTTTGACAGGCTGTTTTACCCAAATTTGGTATTTTCAGCTTAATTTTCAGTTGTCGTGAGATTCCGATTTTTACGAAGATTTTATTCCAAAATCTTTGCAATTTTTGCATCTTTATATTGTTTTTAATTTTTTCAAATCAAATTTGGTGATTTTCTAACATTTCCGAACAATTTAAAAATCCAAGATGGCGGACACTTTTAAGTATGACGTTATTTTGGCGTTATATGATATCATAATTGATTTGTGATTGTCACTAAAATAAAAATAATTGAATGCTTTATACACCACATCAGTTTCATTTTTATAGCACATACTTTTCGAGATACAGATCGTTTTCCCAAATTTGTTGGTTTTTTAGCTTAATTTTCAGTTTTCATGAAATGTTTGCTTTTTACGATGAAATCCTTCCAAAATCTTTCCCATTTTGGCATCTTTATATTTTTCTTGATTTTATCAAATCAAATTTGGAGATTTTTGGACATTTCTGAAAAATTTAGAAATGCAAGATTTAGGATCCAAGATGACGGATTTTTTAAATGCATGACGTCATTATGGCGTCATAATCGACACGTGACTGCCACTAAAATAAATATTTTCGGATGCTTTACACGCCATGTAAGTTTCATTTTCATACATAGAGCGGGACACTTTCTTCCCCCAGGCTCACGAACGAAAAAAAAGCCCAGGCACAATAGGGTTAACTTGACTTTCGAACAACCGGTGCCAGGAAGATGCCTATACTATAAGGTAATAACACTTGCCATAAAATATCTCTAATATCAAACTTGTGTGATGATGTCATTATTCACCTGACTATCGTCGAAAATGCGTTTTAGCAGTTTTAGGGTTAGGGTTAGCTACTCACACATCCATAATATTCCACCAGTTGGCATTTACGCACTTTGAAGGCTGATTGACATAACTTGGTTCCTTGGCTGGGCAGCAACTTCCTTCCTCGAGGAGCTGAATACCATTATTTCCTTGCGGATCGTTTCTCCAGAATCCCTTCAGGTACGTGTTACTTTTGGGGCACACAGACCACCCTTTCCTGTCAAAGCTAGCCCACCAGTTTGCTCTGTCACAGGTCAGACTCACGTCAGGCTGGAACAGCACTAGGATGCTGATAAGTAGAATGACGAACACGAACCGCATTCTGTATCCACTGAATGTCTTTTTTGTTTCCTTAACCTGGAGAAAAATAAATTGTTGACTGCTTTGAATTCTTCACTTGTCTTCGCTGAGCATATTCGGGTTTAAAAAGCGAAATGGTGGAAAATTGATTAAACGATAATTTTTGCGTCACAGAAGAATAAAGGGAAATTTCAGTCTAGTTATGATGATGATTATTATCATGTTATGTTATTGAAAAGAGGGCTTGTTGCTTAAAGGGACACTGTCCTCATTTAAGTATGATTTTGAGAAGCTCAGAAACATATCTAGATCATAGGAAGTTGAACAATAATGGTTTGATTCTGTAGAATAGCACTCGACAAATGACAGGAACCCATCAGGAAGTGAGGATGACTAACGACAGCGAGGATGGAAATGGATTGCAATATGGATTTTTGGAAAAACGTCAGGATGTCAGTTTTTCAAAGTTTCAAGTTTGGCTGGAAATCTTTGAAATTTTGCAAACATTTTGTTGCAGTATGGAATTTCTTGAAGAAATTGCTTTTTATCATTTAGTTAGAGTTTATTACGTTCTTAGTTCATAGATTTAGGGACCATTTCGTGCATATATAACTGTTTTGAGCAAATACGCCGGGACAGTGTCCCTTTAACAATTTGAATTTTGACTGCAAACATTTTATTTTCCAGCTTATTTTACCGCGGATTTTCGGAAAGAAAAAAAGTGGCTAAATTGAAAGAGCAAAAAAAAAATTGGTACATGTGATGTTATAAAAATATAACAGCAACGTTTCTCAGTTTACAAATAAATGCAATTTTATTTGAATAAAATTTTGGAGCTCAAAAATCCTCATTTTATGTCACTGCATTCGGATGTACAACATGGCTAAATTTGGTTTTATTCTGCACCACAAAATAAGGACACTCGCTTTGTAATCTGCACGGTATTCAACACTCGAACATTTTAGTCATTTTATAGTTTATTTATTTTTGCCTAAGTGTCCAAACCAAAATTAGACGTTTTATGATTATAAATTGGTAGAATACGTTCAGGATTTGTGAAATAACTTTCTATACACATGTATCTGAAATGAAATGGTAAACTTTCGCCTCAAAATGTCTTCAGATCAAATCGGCGTCAAAATAATTTTTCACCCGTCAAATGGTCCTAAAATTTAACCGTAAACGTCGTAAAAAAAAAGAATCTATGTCAAATAAACCTATCATGGTTAAGACTCCCAACTGGAAGGGTAAAAAGCTAGTGGCACGGTGAAGGGCTTGAAACCGGGACCTAAACCACCGGCCACGCTGTCTCCGCAAATGCGATTTTGTGAATCTTTAACCGTCAAAACCATAGTTAATAGAGGGAAATGGTTATGAAGCCCGGCAAAGTTCTTTGTTGAATGTTTTTGTTCGCTATTTTGGGGTTGACCGCGCACAAAACCTGACAAAATACAATAGGTGGTTACGTGTGTTCAAGCAACTAACCAATAGAAACGTTTCAATTACGTAATTCATGCATAGTGTATGAGCTCAAAACAAAAGATGTGCACGGTCATGGACCTTCCAACATAAATCTTGGCCTCTTTGTTTGCTCCTTTGAAGTTTGCCGGGCTTCATAACCATTCCCCTCTATTTTAAAACTATGTCAAAACTAACCCGTGGAATCCGACGGATCTTACTTGATGAATTGGTGAATACCGCACAGAGATGCTGATGCCTTCAATAATACAGATAGTAGGATTGTGAAGGAGCAACTCGAGATGATGCTAAATTGCATTTCAATCTTTCCATTTGTGACGTTTTGAACAAATCATGACAAATCGTAGGCTTCGCGAAAGTCTGACTTGCAACACATTAAAGTTTTAGTGTTTGGTTTGCTAGTATTCTTTCCATGTAGCATAATTTTCTGGCGATGACGAACAACTCTTGTGAAACTAACCAATTCTGCATAACGATTGCAAACAGCGAAACACATTTTTATCCCGAGTGGTTTCTTTGTACTTAATCAGTGAAAACGACGCATTAGGATAAATTAACCTGCGATAAAACTTGTAACTCTATTTTTTGCTCACGAAAAATCAAATGTTTTTACCCGCATCCAGCCGAGAGGTCTGTATTTTTTTAGACATGGTACGCTGGTTGAAAAACTACAAAAGGGCACTTATCAGTTGATAGTCGAACGGTTAGAGTGATTTCATTTAACCCGGTGAAACAATATCTAACAGTTAGTGCTAAATAGTCAAAACTAAACAAAAGAAAACAATTGGAATTAGTGTCTAATAGTATCTAATAGTGTAGTAACTATTTCACGGGTTTAGTAAAATCACTCTATTTCGGAAGCCTACCAACCTTTTTAATAAACGCACCGGGCTGTTACAGCAGAGCTCTTCTCTCGCAAGGAACTTCTCCAAAAGTGATAATAACTTGAGTTGTACGTGGTGCTAAATGTATTTTTCGCCACTAGGAGGTCTACGTTTTTTCATATTTCCGCGATAGAACGACGTTTTCTTGGTAACATACCAAATATGGACAGAGATGAAGAAAATTGTTGTAGAACTTAACGCTACCCCAAGAAAAAGACGCTTTAATAAGTCCAATTACAGAATTCAACATAATGATAGAGAAAATATATAAATTGTGTATCGGATTAAAATTCCAGGATGTTAAAAATTGTAAACAAGCTACAAATGGTTGTAGGTTTTCTGTAATTAAAGGTCTCTTTGCGTGAGACAACGTAAACATCATGGCGTATCGTATTAAATTTAAATTAATTTTGAAATAATTTGAAACAAATTGAAGAAACGTGGGAAAATCACACCGAATATGTACATTGTCTGTGATAATTACTTAAGGTGGCTCGATGTAGTTTTTTTAGCGCTGGGGTGAGAGTTTTGAAAACAAAAATTCGATCAGAAGGCAATCTTCGATTTTTGTCATACTACACCATGATGATGACAAATGATGATAGATTTATTTTAGACTGGTTTCCAAGCAACAGAGGTTACCATAGCAACGATTTCGGCATCCTATTGGTTTTAAACAAGGCTGATTTTCTCGAAATCTAGTCGAAAACATTGCATTCATTTTTTCATATTTTAAAGTATGCTAGTTTGACCACCTGTAGACGAAATTTCAAGAAATTCTGTAAGGCCGTTTTTGATTAAAACTGCACTGAACTTTTTGCGGTCGTGTTTGTGTATGTCCCAGAATTTACTTCAAAATCTTTCATTAAATTATAGCTATATGTACCTCCCCTCTGTTGAAGGATTTTTTAATGATATTAAAGACTTTGTAAGGTAAATGGATCACCTCGGATGGTTACGATTTCAAAATATTCAATTTTGAAGAACTGCGCTTAGGCACCTCAGAACACGATCGAAGCGCGTGATTTACATTTAGCGGGATATTGCTAAAATGCTCTTACAGATTTTTTTTTTAAATTGTTAGGTGTTAGCGTGATGGTTGCACTTGATATTCCAATCGAAAATGCCATTAAAAAATCGTTGCAAGCGTTAGAAAATAACACCGAATTATGGGTAAGTTTCGCTCGCTACTGTATTTCTCCGAACAGGGATTTTGTTTATCTTGTTTCTGGTCAATTTCTCTCTTGATGCACGTGCAATTAATATTAATTTTATTCCAAATGCATGCCGCGTGTGGCCTGTTTTCATGCAGATCGTAGTAATATATATTTTAAAGCACATAAAGAAGCCAAAACCATGTATTATACTGTCATAAAACACTCCGGGAATTTGAGAACACTTGAGAAATGAACACTCGCCTGCGGCTCGTGTTTTCTAAATTTCTCTCGTGTTCTCAAATTCCCGTCGTGTTTTATGACAGTATAATACATGGTTTTGGCTTCTTTATTTGTTAAATATACATGTTTGTAAAAAATATATATTACTACGATCTGCATGAAAACAGGCCACACGCGGCATGCATTTGGAATAAAATTAATATTAATTGCACGTGCATCAAGAGAGAAATTGACCAGAAACAAGATAAACAAAATCCCTGTTCGGAGAAATACAGTAGCGAGCGAAACTTACCCATAATTCGGTGTTATTTTCTAACGCTTGCAACGATTTTTTAATGGCATTTTCGATTGGAATATCAAGTGCAACCATCACGCTAACACCTAACAATTTTTAAAAAAAATCTGTAAGAGCATTTTAGCAATATCCCGCTAAATGTAAATTAGGCGCTTCGATCGTGTTCTGAGGTGCCTAAGCGCAGTTCTTCAAAATTGAATATTTTGAAATCGTAACCATCCGAGGTGATCCATTTACCTTACAAAGTCTTTAATATCATTAAAAATCCTTCAACAGAGGGGAGGTACATATAGCTATAATTTAATGAAAGATTTTGAAGTAAATTCTGGGACATACACAAACACGACCGCAAAAAGTTCAGTGCAGTTTTAATCAAAAACGGCCTTACAGAATTTCTTGAAATTTCGTCTACAGGTGGTCAAACTAGCATACTTTAAAATATGAAAAAATGAATGCAATGTTTTCGACTAGATTTCGAGAAAATCAGCCTTGTTTAAAACCAATAGGATGCCGAAATCGTTGCTATGGTAACCTCTGTTGCTTGGAAACCAGTCTAAAATAAATCTATCATCATTTGTCATCATCATGGTGTAGTATGACAAAAATCGAAGATTGCCTTCTGATCGAATTTTTGTTTTCAAAACTCTCACCCCAGCGCTAAAAAAACTACATCGAGCCACCTTAAATATCCCTATTACAGGTTGTTCAGGAAAAAAGAATTGATTTAGCAGAAGCACATGTATTGAATGACATGGCGGTTTTTCTTGGTTGACCGATTTACTACTGTTTACTGATCTTTTAAAACATTTTCAGTGAAAACAAATATTAAAATAACTCATCGTGGGAGATGGTGCCAGTATACTGTGTATTCAAAATAAAATAAAAATATTTGTTCTGCAGCATTCTGTAATAACGACGCATTTTGTAATAACTTACGCATTTTGTAACAAATGGAAACTACGCATTTTGTAATAAGGGTTGCAGTGTTTTGTAATAATCGTCGGTCTACGCAATTTGTAACAATTCGCTGACGTAAATTGTAATACGTTTCTCCAATCTTAAGGTACATCCATTTCCTATGAGATTGATTGGGATTCGGATTGGGTTCCTTCGAGAATTTATTGAGGCTTTACCATGCTTTACCCTTGAGGATTCAAGTTTACATGGTTTTAAAAGAGCTCAACTGCATAATATCGCAGGCGATAGAGATATTTTAACACAACTGCAAAACTGAATAAGGTCAAGATTCAAGCCAAAACATTTTCGTCCACCATACATACATACTTTGTTATCTTTCCCCATGGGGGATTTTCGAAGACAATAACACTAATTACATTACGGTAACTAATTAATACTAATTAATAATACTACATTCTAATAAAGATATTCATGAAACTCTTCAATCAATTTACGTTTCAAGCCTTTTTGGTATCTTGATGGTTTACATTGTATCCCTTATTTTCTCTTGATTGTATCATATGCGATGAAACAAGAAACTGCTTAAAACGCCAAGATAGCAATACTGTTTTATTTTGAATTCAGTATGCGCCATCTCCCACGATGGGTTATTTTACTATTTGTTTTTCAAAATGTATTACATTGTAAAAGATAAACACTGGTAAATCGGTCAACCAAGAAAAACCATGTCATTCAATACATGTGCTTCAATTATTTTATTTATTTTATCCTTTACAACCTGTAATGGGGATATTTAAGTTATTATATATAGACCAGCATAGACAATGTACATATTGGGTGTGATTCTCACGTTTCTTCAATCAAGCCATGTACTTGTCATTCGTCTCGCGTCAGCCGCGGGACGTGTTTTTTTATTCCCTCTTCCTCCCCATGCCTTGTCCACTTGTCTCATTGTGTAGTTAGGTGTCTGTTTTCAGTGCCCTCACCTTTACTGGGCCAGACTATGTATCAATCATTTTTTCAACGAAATTTGATATTTTAATAAAAGCGGCTATGGGCCTTTGTCCATAGCCATATTAGTCCAAACAATATTGTTTGATCATTGCCCAGTAAACAGAGCTCAGGCAAGGCAGCTTTGGGGTTAATTTGTTTAGGGTTAAAGAGAAAAGGCATAATAATTTAAATTTAATACGATCCGCCGTGATGTTTAGGTTGTCTCACGCAAAGAGAGTCCGTTACACCTTTAATTACAGAAAACTAGAACCATTTTTAATGTAACTTGTTTACAATATGTGACATTCTGGAATTTTGAGCTTTTCGACGAAGAAATTGATAAAGAAATCATCCGATACACAATTTATATATTTTCTCAAATTTTATATTGATCTGATGTTGAATTGTGTAATTGGACTTTATATATCAAAACGTCTTTTGCTTGCGCGGCAGCGTTCAATTCTACAACATTTTTCCTTATCTATGTCCATATTTGGTATGTTACCAAGAAAACGTCGTTCTATCGAGGAAAAACGTATATCTCCTAGTGGTGAAAAATACATTTAGCACCACGCACAACTCAAGTTATTATCACTTTTGGAGAAGTTCCTTGCAAGTGAAGAGCTCTGCTGTAACAGCCCCGTGCGTTTACTAAAAAGGTGGGTACTTTAATTTGAAATAATCGTTCGATTATCAACCAACAAGCGTCGCGCTTTTGTAATTTTTCAACTAGCGTACCAACTGTGCCACAACTTTTCTCGGTCTCGAAAAAAACAGACCTTCTGGATGCGGGTAAAACCATTTCATTTTTCTCGAGAGAAAAGTGGCCGGGAGTCACTAGTTTTATCGCAGGTTAATTTATCCGAATGCGTCGTTTTCACTGATTAAGTACAAAGCAACCACTCGGGATGAAAAAATGTGTTTCGTTATTTGTTCGTTGTCACTCGATCGATACGCAGATTTGGGCAGTTTCACAATTGTTCGTCATTGCCGGAAAATTAAAACTTCATGCATGGAAGGAATACAAGCAAACCAAACGCTAAAACTTAGATTTATTTAAAGTCAAACTTTTGCGAAGCTTAATTTGTCATGACAAGAGAAGGTCATGATTTGTTCAAAAAGTCACAATTGGAAAGAATGTAATAAACAATTTAGTATCAAGACTTCAAAACAGTCATTTGCGCAAGGCGCGAAGCGCCGAAAGCGTTGATCTTCGATCCTCACAGTATCAGCTCGAGTTGTAACTTCACAATCCTACTATTGAAGTTGAAGGGACCGTGGAAATTGTATTCGTTATAACGGGGATTCATTATATCGGGGTTCTGTTCCATAAAGTTTACTCCCTGACTTAAATTGGCCGGGTTGAAGAATATCCTTCCTTTTAGGACCGAGGAATTCGTTTTTATCGGGGATCCACTGTAACGAATTCAAGGCACTCAACAATTTATTTTTCCCCAGGTTAATTCTGCTCAGCTTTTTCAAGAAAGTGAATACAAGATGCGGTTTGTGTTCGCCATTATCAGCATCCTGCTGCTGTTCCAGCCTGATGCGAGCCTGTCATGTGACACAGCCAACTGGTGGGGTAGCTTTGACAGGGAAGGGTGGTCTGTGTGCCCCAATGATAGAACCTACCTCAGGGGATTTATGAGAAGTAAGGGGGGAGGAAATCATGGTATATGGCTCCTAGAAGAAGGAAGGTGCTGCGCAGCCGGTGATGCGCGTTTCGCCAATCAGCCTGCAACCTGTAAAAACGCTAACTGGGTTCGAACGTTGGATGGGTGAGTATTCAGACTATATGGATTTATATGCAAAGTTTGGTATCGATTCAGTGCTTCGTTTCGAAAATAAAGCATTTTGAAATTGGCATGTCCCAGATGAACTTGTTTTTGAAATGTCATTTTAAAATTTTTATACGTAATAATAATTTAGAAGTGATGTCTTAAAAGAGTTTTGAAGTGAAAGCTAATGATTTTGATGGTAGAATCTACTCTACTTCTTGTACAATTTTATGGCCGCCATATTGGTGTCCCAAAGAAGGGTGACATGGCGGCTGCATATTATTGTAAATGTAATCGAAAGGCCGTGGGGAAAACGATTGGTAGCTGTGCTGCTAAGGGTTCCTGTTCCTTCATCGCGGTTCCTATTAATTTCTGCTGAAAATATATCACCAAACATTTTCCTGTATTTTATAGTTTTCTAAAAAGAATCAACATGGCCATTTTAAAATGTCCTATACAAATTTCTCTGTGACTACATTAATTGCGTTCGAATTTAAAATTGAGGCCTGTTCTCACAGTGAGCTAAAACGCATTTTAAGGTCATAGTCACGTGACTAATGAAAACGTTACACTTAGTTTGATGTGAAAGATGTTTTATGGCAAGTGATTTAATTATCTTATGTTGTAGCATCATCCTGGCCTTCAAGTTGACAAAGTTATCGATGACTCGCTTCACACTGGCTTTTTTGTTATCGATAACTTTTTCTGATCGACAACTAAATAGTTATCAATAACAATAGCCCTTTTCACGGTTAACTTGCGATATTTGCATAACAATACAGCTAAACATAGAAGCGAGGCAATTTCGGGCACAAGCTGTAAAACATAGAAGCTCCTTAAACTATGTTAGCATAAAAATTGTTTTAAAACGGAGAAGAACTAAATATACAACTCTTTTAGTTAAAGTTTGCCGTAAAGATCGTAGCCCGGTCTCCCTGTTGCTTATGTGAGTCTACTCTTTATTAATAGAAAAAGTCGTTTTACAATTTTTTCTAAAAACAACGTAAACTAAAAGAATTGTAGTTCTTCTACATTTTAAAACTGTTTTTATACTAAAAGATTTGAAGGAGTTCAAGAAAAACACGATGTTTTGCAGCTTGTGCCCGAAATTGCCTCGTTTCTTTGTTCAAGTGTATTGTTATGCAAATATCGCAAGTTAACCGTGAAAAGGGCTATTGGTCTAGTCTGTCGAGGCCCTTACACACTATATAAGTTTCATTTATTTTTCATAACGGAATATATTTTTGGAGATTATTGTTCTGTAGTTGATCTATTTTTCGGTTCATCAATCAGTCTGTTGTCGATATATTTCATTGTTCTTTTTCTTTCATTTCCTTTCCAGTAAAAATACATGGGCGTTATGCCCTAACGGTTATTACATGGAAGGCATGCGTCGCTCTGGAGGCTCAAATCTGTATAACATTGAAGAGGCAAAATGCTGTCATCCACAGAATCACGCTGATAGTTATGCTGGCTGTTACGATGAAGATGTCACCGCCTCGTTTGACAACGAGGGTTGGAGCGAATGCAAACAGGCAGGCTATTACATGGCCGGCATCTACAAAAGCGACTGCGAAAAACTTTACTGCATTGAAAAATTCAGATGCTGCAAGATGAAAACCGGTAATCTTTAATTTAATTTGACATTATACGAATAAACTGTAAAACAATCAGAACGCATAAAACAGTTCAACATATCTTGTCCAACATTGCTATATATTCATGAAGTGTATATATAACAATTGCAATTAATACTTCACAAATGTTTTGTTAACAAGGCCTAACAAATGTTTGTCATCAAAACAGAAAGTAACACGCCTAATATCGTGAAAAATACTTCGAAGGAAAACATGTTCCCAGTTCACTATAACACTTTCCTTTCAGCTGCTGTCAATGGCGGATGGGGTGCCTGGGGAGACTGGGGAGAATGCAATGCTGCCTGTGGAGCTGGGCAGCAAGGGCGCACGCGCACTTGCACCAATCCCCCTCCGTCTAATGGTGGAGCGCAATGTTCAGGATCCAACAAAGAAACCAGGTCATGTAATAATGGCCCATGCGTAGGTAGGTATAGTAATTGAATAGTTTTTTTAAATTGAGTGTCGAAAGTAATCCGGAATTGCTTTGGTTTTGCTATACTACGCTCTATGATTGGCTTAAAAAACTCGCGCCACCTACTCAACCAAAACCAAGTGTTTTCCCGCGCTTGGCCCCGGTTACGTGTATTTGCTTCGCGTTCTCATTGGCTCATTCTGTTGTTTTAGTTTGTCATGATTGGTCATTGTTATAAGCTACACCAGGAGACGCTCAGTTCGAAACAGCCGATCTTTTTGGAAGCGCGAAAATGATATCGTTTTCGCATTCACCGTGACACCGTTTTCCTCCATTGTACTAACCGAAAAAGCTAAAAAATCCCAAAGAAAATAGATCATAGTGGCTCATAGATAGAAATGGCTTTCTTCTTTATAATTTTAAGTAAGCGAGACTTTTTTGTTTACTTTCGTCGCAAATTAAAACATAAAAGTACGTTTTTTGTATGCTTTCAAAGTTATCGTTAAGGTGATTCCTCAGAAATAAAAGTTGTCGAACGGTTTTGTGCACGCTTTTACCAATATCTTTTTCCTTCCGAATATTTTTTTAATTTTTAGAAAACGATTATTTAGCATAGCCACAAAGAAAAATCCGCAATGTACGCGCGCTAATTACGCGCGGAATTAGGCGCAGTAAGGATGCGCAGTGTAATACTAAGGATTATTAGTAAAAATCTACTAGTATACTAATGCAAATGAGACAATCTGATTGGCTTAGCTACTCGTACACTATCAGCCATTAGTGTGCAGTGGCTTGAGGTCGTCTACAAAATTGCGGTTTCTTCTCGTTTCTCCGAAGTTTTGGAAGAGGATTTAGAGTTATTACAAGACAATTGTTATCATTTTTACTAAAACAATTAGATTATTCGCTCTCAATTTTCTCGAGCTCATAATCTAATTGTTAATTATATGGCAAATTGGTCCACGATGAAAAGGAGCATTCTGATTGGTTCCCTGAGCGGTCCGAATTTTACAATACGGACCGCAAAGATGGACCGCTCACGAACTCATTTCGCCAAATTACTTTTATGAAACATTGAACAAAAGAAATTTTTTCCTCATGTCTGGCGAACAATTTTAGTTAAACTTTTCGCAAACTCTTTCAACGGCACTGTTCAGTAGCTTTCATTTGAATGGTCACACACTAGGGTTACATCCACAGACTCGAACGTTAGAACCACCTTGTACAGCATTATAAACAGTACTACATGATAGTACTACTCAGTAGCTTTCATTTGAATCACACTAGGGTTACATCCACAGACTCGAACGTTAGAACCACCTTGTACAGCATAATAAACAGTACTACATGAAAGTGCTACTCAGTAGCTTTCATTTGAATGGTCACACACTAGGGTTTCGTACACAGACTTAAAAGGTACAACCACATTTATTGACTTTAGGTTTGACTCTGGAAGTGAAAGGTTTAAACCGAATGCGAATAAAATTTGTAGTTTTGTCCGTACCGTACCGTAAAATCGATTATTTCAGTTACAGTACAATTAACTACTATTAGCGGGGTCTTTCAAACAGTATTGACCAATCAGATTACAGGGTACGAACAATGAATTTCAACTAAAGTTGCTTGAACCAATCAGTTTCCGTCCGCTTGAGATTGGTTCAAATGACTTTATTTCCCAGGAGGCACTTCACCTGGTTCAATCGTCGCTGCTGTCGCGTACACATGCAGTCCGATCTTTGCGTAGTTTTCGTCGCTCCCACACTCCCTTGTCCCTTCTATCCTTTCCCTTTCCCCTCTTGTTTCATTCTCCACTGACATCGGTCAGTGTGACTTGGTGTAAAGGGTCTCGCTGTGGTGTCGGTTTCCATAGCAACCGTCCAAGCACCTACCCCTCAGTCGGGTCCCCGCCTTCGCTTCGGGGGCCAGTCCACTGGTGCCTCGATACATGCCCTGTGATCTGACTGGTTAATTTTGTTTGAGTGACCCCGGTAATATTAGTCGAACTGTAATATAATGAATGAACTTTATGAATGAACTTTATTGTAGTGTAAATAAACACATAGCAGAATAAAATCTACTAATTGGGGACCCTATTTTTTGGGGACACTATTTTAGAACTAATTAAAAATTAATTGAGTTAAAAATTATACTGAGAACAAACACAAATTTCAAGAAACAACACCTTCGATCTACGACAATGCTTGAAGAGAAGAGAAGAAAAATACTGTCCATGGGACTTCTAGCTCTACACTGTTGTACATTTGTAAAGAAAAACATTAAATAGTCTTTTTTATATACTCCAGGGAAAAATTGCTGGATTTTGATTGGTTTACGACAGAGATAATGTTTCGTTAATTTTTGTTCTTCGAGGGCAAAATTACTCCGATGATCTCCCGAGGATCTCCAAAGATTCAAAAGTTGAACAAAAGTTTTCTTTTTTGTGTGTGTTTCTTGCAATAGCCCTGACATTCTTTGATGACTTGGCAAAGTAGCGCTTCGATTCCTTAATTGTACGTTGTGATTTCTTTGTAGTAAACGGAGGCTGGAGCGACTTTGGAGACTGGGGCGAGTGCAGTGCAACATGTGGAGGCGGCATTCAGGAGCGTGCAAGAAGCTGCACCAATCCCCCTACGTCAAATGGCGGCGATTGCTGTGTTGGAGCCAACCACGAGGCACAAATCTGCAACCACGAGCCTTGCATAGTGGAGAAAGGTAAAAATTATATATTTTCAAATGCAAACAATGACCACAGATTTAAAAAAAAGCCTGAGACAATTTTGCCAATGACAGCGTCACGCCAGGTCACGTCTTGTCATTGGTTAAATTGAAAAGTCACAGTTACCAAAAGTATGAATGACAGATTAATAATTGATTGACGTCTCATACCATTTCAGTTAATGGTGGATGGAGTAAATGGTCAGATTACGGCAGTTGTAGCAAGCCCTGTGGAAAAGGGAAGAAATATAAGACCCGTACCTGCGACAACCCGAAACCCTCGGGAGGCGGAAAGGATTGTAAGGGAAAACCAGGAAAGGCAAGACATGTAACAATGGAAAATGTAAAGGTATGTAGGATCTAATGGACGATAGAAATATTAAACGCAGAAATAAACAGCTTTTCTGACTGAGTGAACTGAATCAGACTAATCAGACTGAAATTCGTGGAAAAAGTGGCGATTTTGGCAAATCTTCGTTGGAGCACTCGACGATTCGGTTCTTACTTTAACCACGGTCAAATGCTCGAGCATGCGCAAAGGCGTATATTCTTCTCGCCGGCGTGCCAATTTCCCGCGCAAAATTGTAAAGAAAAACCAACAATCCTAAATCGAAACCTTGATAGTAATTTGCGAAAGGAAACAAAAGTAGGTAAAAGGAGAAGTTTAGACTTTTCAAACACAAAGCTCAGTATATTTCCAGCATTCTGTTGATTTACCTTTTTTTGGAACGTTTACCAAAAAAGTTAGACGTGTTCAAAACATGGTGTAATTTTGAGGTTTGTCGGCGTGGAGTTCTTACTAATAGATCCAATGAAAAACTAGCGAGCACTCACTTAGTTTACAATTGTCCTGCGAAAGCAGCCTGTGTGTGTTTACATAGACTTTATACAGCCAAACTTAAGCCTAAAATTACCCAAATAGTGAGATCTAATATCAAATTTTATTTGTTTTTCAACAGATTGAAGGGGGACACTTGGAACGGGATAACCAGGTAAATTTAAGCAAGAGTACTTTCCTTATGTAATCATGGATTCTAAAGAAATGACTTGACAATTTTTTATTTTATTTTGCAAAGTTTGGTTCTTTCATATTATTACTGTATAAATCAAACGAAGTGAATAGAAGTCACTTTCGACAAACATTTACCGTATACTGTAGTGGACGGAACCAAACCAGCCTTATGCCTCTGCCCTCACTAGGAACGAAGTGGATGAGTGAGTGAAACCGGAAATAGCGCGAGTACCACGTTAGTTATTACGTCAGATTTTTCATCAGGAGAAAATGAATGTCTCTTAGCAACTATCGTCGCGACAACCGCTGGCTCTGAGCAAAACCTATGGGGATAGGATTTGGCTTTGAACGGTCTTGTTTCCCAACTGATTTGTCACTCTAAACAATTTTAATGCACAACACTTTATGAATGAATGAATGAATGAATGATATGAATGAATGAATGAATGAATGAATGAATGAATGAATGAATGAATGAATGAATGAATGAATGAATGAATGAATGAATGAATGAATGAATGAACGAAATGAATGAAAGAATGAATAACTTTATTAACGTGTCAATTATTTTGTAGCCGAGGGGAAAAGTCCCCTCTCCTAATTGTGGACACGTAGAATAACAAATAACAAAATGGACTACAAACTTAATGGAACTACTCATAATATTTATTGCAGATCTACAAGACGATCTGGAAACAATTGGGAATAACTTTTAATAACTGTGAACTGGGCTGGTCTGGTCAGTGAATCACAGTTTGGGAAACACATATAAACAGAGGATTATTTGACGGGAAAATGTTGGGCATCACGGCATATCGCCATATCATTTTATTTTATGGATGTTGAAGTTCGGATATAACTTTATTATTGTTTTATCAGTTATATCATTTGCTTTTTGGTGTGGGAAAAAATCAATAAAAATATAAAATACGAGATTCGTTGTTGTGATTTATTATTATTTAATTATTTCCTGAGCTGTTGTGATGAACCTTTCAGTTTTCCAACTACAAGAAATGAATCAAAGATTCCTATGAGCTGACTCGTGAATGAATAAATTAATATGCATAAATTATTAGCGAGATTAAAGCTTACAGACCATCGACCGAGCGAGTGAAATGTGTCCACCAAATACTATAACCCGTTTATTACTTTCGCATTCACGAGTTAAAAACGATCTTTGCTGACGCCATTGTTTTCAACTCGATTTAGAAATTCAGCCGATTTAAAAACAGATATTATACTTAGAGCTTAGACAATTTATCTATCGTACCAAGTTTAGTTTTTGCAGGAGCCCATTACCCGGAGCGAGCAACTCCCATATTACGCCTATATCACAGCGTTTTGACAGACCGGTTTTATTTTTAGATTCCTTATTTGATCTTATTCTGGGAAAATATGTGTTTCTGGTCACGTGAGTATTATGCTATGAAATAAAAGAAAAGAAAAAATGGCGACCTAATTGCGTCCTTTGTTACGCGGTGACGCCAATTAATAATTACAGAGGAAAAACGTTTGATTGTCTAGCGGGAATAGGAATTCGCGGGAAAAGCGAATCTAAAAATAAACCAGTCTGTTAAAACGCTGTGACACAAATCTATTACAGTTGCTCGCTCCGGGTAATGGGCTCCTGTTAACAGTAAATGCTGGAGAAAAGTGTGTCCTTCTACGAGGAAACTGAAAGAAATGACCGCAGCTATAGTCAGGGGGGGGGGGGGGGGGGGGGACAGAAACACGCCTTACAAATGGACTTGGCCGTACGGACATAAGCACTCAAATAGTTGCTAAGGGGATTGTCCCACGGGAACTTATTAACAATAAAAAAGCATATCAGGCAAGAAATTCACACCTAAAATTAGTATGCAAGATAATAAAATGTTTATTGGAATGGGTGAATTGCTGGTTTGCAACCATTCCCGAGAGATTTAAATGACAAAGACCCTGGCGGCCATGTTGGATAACAGGAACAATAAAGCAAATTAGAATTATTTTTGTTAATGGTCATCCAACATGGCGGCGATGACGTCAGTTACAAACCAAGAATTGGATAAAGTGAATAAATGAATAAATGCTCTCAAGTCGAAATACTCAGAAGAAAACAATCTGAGCTCCCCAACGGGATTCGAACCCGTCTCCATTTATAATAAAATGTGTTTTCCTTGGTTGTTTTCCCTCGAAACGATAGCGTGTTATTTTCGTTGTTGTTTGATTTCGCTTCGCCTCGTGTAATACGATAAACATCAGTTTTCATCTACTTCACTTCCCGTTCCAGTAGTAGTGCTTCACGTCGCTTTAATATCCGACTGTATCCTGCAAACGCAGCTCAGACGGATTTTTCGCTTGTTGTTTCACGCGGCCGAGATATTTCTCGGCGGCGTGAAAGATCAGGCCAAAAATCCGCCTGAGCTGCATTTGCAGGCTACACGCGTACAGCTCTGCGCTGCGAGCTTGAAAAAGTTTTCCCGAACTGAAACAATTAAGTTTAGATTGACGTCATTCTTAGCAATGGCTCGATTGACACAGGAGTCGCACTATTGATCTGTTGCCCGGGACCGCTATTGTCTTGCCGGCTTTCCATCCCCCCTGAATTGAATCGAGGTCGCTCACTCGGACTGCTGAATTGCTCTTTGGTCCCTGACCGATGTAAAGAAAATGCCACTAATGGTAAAGAGAGAGAGGGAGGGGGGGGGGGGGGAGTTTCACGGAAAATAAAATTGTCCATTCTCATTCATATCGCACGACGCGAAGAAAACAAACAAAAAAACGCCGAGATAACTGTATTCGCGAACAATTTCATCAGTTGCAATGTTGGATCTACCCGTCAGGAGCATATCGTAATACGCTCCTGACCCGTCAGCCATTCCGGCCTCATTCTATCTTCATTCTATTCTATTAAGCTCTTGTTTGCTCAATTCTCAACTGATTCACGGCAGGGTTCACGGAAACTGATTATTATGGGAAATCACCAACCCAGCACTATACATTTAAATTCTGGCGACTCGTTCATTTTCACTTTAAATATTTTCCACTTAATTGAAGTAATACTAAACCGAGACTGTCTAACTGTGCGCCCACTGGTTTGCAATTCAAACTTTTCACTGCAAAATAGCAAATATATGTTAGTGATTCATTGCAAACCGATTAAATGAACTGTAAGTACTTCGAGTGACGACTGATCGAGTCGAGCTCACTCCATCCTCGTCTCCAGGGCCCCTCGTTTTTTTTCTCCAACCACGTGACCAAAAGAAACGGAGGATCTGGGAACGAGAATGAGTTCGCTCATACATAATCCTGCAGATTGCCGGGCTTTGAGCGTCACACACTCTTTTTCCATTTTATTAGAGATTGAGTGGAATAATTGAGACAAAAACTGAACGTACGAACGTGAAACGCGAATTTTAAAAAACTGTGGGCTATGATTAATCGATAGACCGCATTTTCTATGGGTTTATTTCGCCGGTAAACCATTATAAATTGTGGTCTATTGCTTAAAGGGACACTGTCCTGATTTTAGCATGATTTTGGGAAGCTCAGGAACATATCTAGATCATATGAAGTTGAACAATGGTTTGATTCTGTAGAATAGCACTCGACAAACGACAGGAACCCATTAGGAAGAGAGGATGACAAACGACAGCGAGGATGGAAATGGATTGCAATATGGATTTTTGAAAAAATGTCAGGATGTCAGTTTTTCAAAGTTTCAAATTTGGCTCGGAAATCTTTGAAATTTTGCAAAATTTTGTTGCAGTATGGAATTTCTTGAAGAAATTGCTTTTTATCATTTAGTTAGAGTTTATTATATTATAACAGTTTTGAGCAAATACGCCGGGACAGTGTCCCTTTAATTATAAAATCAGAACTTCTGTTTTCATCCCCTAACAGACCTAATTAAGACATTAAACTAAAGTTGGACAATCCTTCGTCCTCCCATGGAGTGCAGCCATATTGCAAATGATGTTTTGTTAGATCAGTTGCTCTCGTCATCCATGCGGGAGTTTACCGGTACAATAATACATAGTTTTTTGACCAATCAAAACGCGCGTAGTATCTCAGTTATTTTATCGATATCATATTTTCCAGTTTTGGCTGCATCACGTGTCTGGTTTAAGCCAACCACGTGCGAGAGAAAAATATTTGATAGATTATAAACGAAGGACATCCACTCCACGTCTTGTTCCAGAGAACCTTTAGATGGATGAAATGATCGACGTTAATGTGCGTGAAGCCTGGGAGAAACAACTGAACAAGAGTTGACAATATAAACAATACAACAAATTTATTATTTTATATTGCTTTATTTTCCCTACACCAACAAATGGCATAACTGATGCACCAATAAAATAAAATAAATGTAATGTTTAATGAAAACTCATTGCAGTAAGAACTGAATTACAGAGTAGAATACAAGGTATAATCCGAGCTTCAAAATCCATAAGAGGATATATAGCGTAAATTAAACATTTTCCCGTCAAGTAATCCCTCTGTTTATATGTGTTTCCCAAACTGTGATTCACCAGCCATCATTTCACAGTTATTGAAAGTGATCCCCAATTGTTTCCAGATCATCTTGTAGATCTGCAAGAAATATTATGAGTAGTTTTATCACGTTTGTAGTCCATAAAGTACTGTGTATTAAAATTGTTTAGTTAACAAATCAGTTGGCAGGGACCGCGCAGGGGGAGGGACTGGGGGCTTTAGCCCCCCTCCCCCCCCCCCCCCCCCCCACACTTTTCTAAAAAATAATAATAATAAAAATTTCCAGAAGTCATTTCACACTAGTTAACGTTATTACTGGAAGCTGATGATAAATTTTCTTTTTGATCTACAGTGAGTTCGCAACGGACAAAAGTTGCAATGACCATTAGCAAAGTAGACGCGCAACTGCACATTAAGTAGATAACTTTGAGCTATAATTGACTAACTTTATGCTGATTGAGCAGTTGCATCTTGCGTTTTGTGGAGAAACGTTTTTTTATGACAACTTTTTATCGCCATAAATACTTTAAACTGAGAATTATATACGGCTCTGGACATCGGCGGGACATTCAATCCTGCGTTAATAACGAACAGAGAAGCGTATTAATGGTAATATGAACAAGGAAGGCTGCTGTCTGTTGGAAAAGAAAATATCTCGAAAAATCTCTGATTTGCTTTTCGAAAAGTGGACAACTCTCTCTGAATTTCAAGACCGGATAATAAATGTTGATTCTTGTATTAAAAACATCGCTTTTTTAAGCTCTGAAACTTTGTAATTGCACCACGCTAGTTAATTTTTAATTTTAGATGCATTTCCAGCCATTTCAGAGGACTTAAATTCACAATTTTCCCCCTAGATGGCTTACGCTGACGCGTACGCATTAGCCCCCCCCCCCCCCCCCCCTCCCCCCACTCAAAAAAACTGCTGCGCGGGGCCCTGGTTGGGAAACATGGCTGTTCAAAGCCAAATCCTATCCCCATGGGATTTGCTGGGAGGGTTTCATGGCTCGACGCATGTCCATAAAATCAAAATACTTTGTTCACTTGTGCACGCTTTATGGCACAAGTCCATTTAATTGCATTGTTTATGAACCAATCGGAAGCTAGGAGTTAACTCGGGTGCGAAATTTGCTTGTGAAAATTTCACGATTAAAGAATTTTACAGCTATTTGCATAATTGTCGCATGCAAATACTCCTAAAAATCATCAACTGTGGAATAAATCCTACGGATCAACACTAAATTCCACGGTCGACTGCGTCGGTGTAATCCACTGAAATCTTCTGTGAATTTTGGTATCAATCCGATGCCCGTTCTGCCTAACGTACTAATTATTAATATGTTGATTGACTACGAAGTAACATTGTGAGTGGGAGTTTTTTAAAGCGCGGGGGCGGATGAACGATTGATTAGAGAAAGCGAAAAGCTAATGTATATTTTGATTTATTGGACATGCGCCGAATCGTGAAAGGTCCCTCCCTTTAGTAATTCAATAAAAAAAATAAAGTAATTAAAATGAGCTAAATTAGAAACGCAAAACACTTCGAAAAATATAAAAAATGTCAATGTCCAGTGAATTCACTTCTTTAGCTTATGATGGTATTACACAGGGAAGTACTCTTTTTTGGCTTAATTTTACCTGGTTATCTACTATCCCGTTTCAAGTCAGTCCCACCGCTCATGTCAATCTTGGTTTTGAAAAATTAATAAAATTATATATTAGATCTCACCATTTTTTGTTACTTTTTGGCTTTAAGCTTTGGCCTGTATATCAGAATCTAATGTAAACAACACACAGGCTGCTTTCGCATGACAATTGTACAACACTAAGTGATGCTCTCGCGCTAGTTTTTTTGATTGGATCAAATAAGAACTCCACTGCCGCGGTCAAACGTCCAAACAAAAAATACACTAACGGGCCGACAAACCTCATCATCTACAACCATGTTTTTATAACAACTCCTAACTTTTTTGATAAACAGTCGCAAAACAAAGACTCTCGGTAAATCAATCTAGAATGCTGGGAAATTTACACTGACATCTTGTTGTGTTTGAAAAGTGTCTAAACTTCTCAGCTTTTTACCCACCTTTACTTTTGTTCCCTTTTTCGGCAAATTACTAGTCCAAGGTTTTTCGATATTAGGATTGTGTTGCAAATGAGTTTTTTCTTTTAGAAATTTTGGTCGCAGGGATATTTGGCGCGCTATGGGCGTGACGCGAAGAAATTTTTACGCCTTTGGCGCATGACGCAATGCATTGTGACTTTCCAGGCGGTTAAAATATAAATCGCAAAGGTTGTCGAGTACCTTCCAACGAAGATTTGCCAAAAGTCGCCACTTTTTTTCCCCGAGCGTTTCAGTCCTGATTAGTCTGATTAGTCCCCTAATTCAGTTTCAACCTGTCTAGCCTAGAGAGTAGCTCGTTATTGTTTTAAGCGTTTTAATATTTCTGTCGGTTCCATTAGATCTTACATACTTGTGGCATTTTTTTCCATTGTTACATTGCTTGCCTTTTCCTGGGTTTTCCCCTTACAATCCTTTCCACCGACTCCCGAGGGGGGTGGGTTGGTGCGAGGTACGGGTGCTTATATTCTTTCCTTCCCCTCTGTTTTTCCCGACAGGGTTCTTGCTACACACTGCCGTAATCCTGCCTGACCACTTAGTAAAAAGAATAACAAAAACAAGATGCGCAGCCCACACATTAACTGAACAATGGGTATGGAGAGACGTCAATCAATTTATTAAGACAAGGAGATATTGTCCAATCATACTTTTGGTTAAACTGTGACTATTCAACAGTCCAATTAATTTAGTACTTTAATTATGCCACTAGTGCAGTCATAATCTCCGTGGAAATTGTCAGTGGTATCAGATATCCCTCATTGGTGCAGCGGTATTATATTAACCGCACCCTTGAATAATTATCACATTTCGTGGTTTTTTAGCAATCGGTAAAACACCACTACTACAGTGTCAAAAGGATCGCGACCCACCCTCCCTCCCTTGCGATCTGTGTTCGGTGCTTCCTGGCTGCGACCATGCGACATTCCGTGTAGTCATCACTGGACGTACATGAACTACAGCTTACGCCGGAGTGTTTTGCGAGGGCGCCCATATCTATTAACAAGCCAAGAACAATGACGGCAGGAAGAATATAGTACTATTGCTCAGTTGCTTTGCAATTTGGATTTTGGTTTGTACAACGCTCAGTTTGATAATTTGCTCTAACTTTGGCAAAAATATAAAAAGAATAGGCTTATCGCTAGGATTAACAGTTATATATTTCTCAGAATTTTGACTCTCTCTGTCAACGGGTCAGATGAAAACAAAGAATTGGGAGGGAGAGTTAGTTTCACCTTCTCCCAGCCCCCTCTTTTATCTCGCACTACCGTTTTTAACAGCCTCGGCTGAATTTCAAGTTAGGAGGCATATCACGTGATTCACTTCTAATGAAGTCGCTGCGCCACATGTAACTCGTTCCAGTCTATGATACAGTGAGCGCGAATTAATCGGTGGTCATTTTTTGTAGTGACAAACCGAAAATATTATCATGTTTACCTTTCTTGTTCTCCACTATGACAGGCATCAGGGTGTTACAGAATGTTGCAACTCCTTGTTGTAATCCAACTAACCACATAATCGCCGCCATTTGACGGAGTGGGATTGGTAACGGTTCTTTCGCGGGTCCTGAATGCCGCTTCCACATGTAGCACTTGCACTCGCTCCAGGCTCCAAAGTCGTCTCCAAGCCCCCGTTTACTTAAAAGAAATCACAACAATTAGGAAAGCGCTATACTTTGTACAAGTTATCAAAGAAGAAACATTACACACAAAATACTTTTTTTCAAACCTTTGAATCTTCGGAGGCTAGGGCGGATCATCGGAGTAATTTTAACCCTCGAAGAACCAAAATTAAACGAAAAATTATCTCTGTCTTAAGGTGAAATGCCATTTTTCCGCCACTTAACATGGGTTTAATGGAAATATCTCGTTCAACGTTTCAAGCAAT
Organism: Desmophyllum pertusum; assembly: GCA_029204205.1. Lineage (NCBI taxonomy): Eukaryota > Metazoa > Cnidaria > Anthozoa > Scleractinia > Caryophylliidae > Desmophyllum > Desmophyllum pertusum. Next base: position 1,686,624 of record MU826355.1, read on the forward strand.
CCAAAAACTCTCTGCTCACAACATGAATCTATGTTTATGGGGTGTTTTGTAAAAATGTTGGTGATTTGGGGGTATTTTGGGGAGGAATTAGTTTTTCTCAAGGGAGTTGTAAAAATTTAGGGAAATAAGAAATATTGAAGATTTAATGGAGTTTTAAAATTGGAATTTGAAGTTAAAAATTAGTATCGAGCGCAGAGCAGTTTGATAACCACGCAAGAGCATCCGCGTGTGTATCAACTGTCTTTTGGTTGTTCCAAAAAAAATTCCTTCTATCCCTTCGTTAAACCTCTTAAAATTTCATTGAAATTCACGTGTACTCCCGGCCTTAAAACCAATTCAGAATCCAGCAATTTTTTTCTGGGGTATTATTTTTAAAAAACTATTTAATGTTTTTTAAAGTGTAAAACAGTGTAGAGCTACAAGGTCCCATGGACGATTTTCTCCTTCTCTTCAGGCATTTTCGTAGAAGGCGTTGTTTCGTGAGATTTGTGTTTGTTTTTTCAATATATTGAACTGAAATAATCGATTTTTAAAACGGTACGGTACGGGCAAAACTGCAGTACACTAGCCGTAATAAGCTTCTATTTAAGCCCCCCCCCCCACCATCCCCGCCCTCGCTCTCTCCTCTCTATTTAGTCCCCCTTATCTAACTAAAGTCGCCCCCCCCCCCCCCCTTTTGAAAGTCCAGATTTTGTAATAAGCCCCCCATCTCTATTAAGCCCCCTCCCCCCCTCCTTCCATCGGGCTTGATGTAAATGAACTTTTTCAGAGAGCAATATTTTCTGGCGTTTCCAGTTACTTTGTATTGAAAAAGCACATGGTCTTTAATATGTTCCAGAACTATCGTGTCGAGTTAGTGGTGATAAATGACGTTTCGCTTTGTAAGAAAGACGGTCAAACATTAAGCCCATATTCCCTTGTTTTGTTTTTAGTTAGTGGGTATACATATTAAAGTTTGAAAAATTAAATGTGAATGCATTTCCTGAACATTTAATGATTTGCGAAATACCGCCCCCCCCCCCCCACCCTCGATCTCTATTAAGCCCCCTCTCTCTTAAACCCTCTCTAATAAGTGGCCGCCCCCAAACAGCCCCCCCCCCCCTTCTTGAGTGCCTGAAATTAAATAAGGTCCCCCGGGGGCTTTAGGAGCCGCAACAAAACAAATAGATTGACTGACGAAGGATGGTTGATTACTCCTGACTTGGTCTCGTGATATTTCTCGTTGCTGCATAAATCTACTTCCCTGCGTATCACCTCCACGTCTTAATGTTTCCCATTTGTTGTGTTCTTTGTCCTATCGCTTTCTTTAGCTTTGAGGCTTCCTCGTAGTCCCAGGATGGTCAGATTTTGCGACGTCCTTTCTGTTCTGACGCCCTCTGTGGGTTACGAGGCTTATCCTTCGCCCTCCTTTTACTTAGCGTAGCTGTCGGCTGTGTGGTTTTGAAGCTTGCTCTTATTTGGTTCTGGCATTGTTTTTGTGTAGATCTATCACCTGAAGGATTCTCCAGTTTGACGTCTCTTAGATCTACTGGCACTCTGCTTCGCATGGTTGGCCTGTATTGTGGATCTAACATCCCCTGTCTTCTCCTTGCGGGTGGAAAGGTGTTTTGCCATGTCCTATTTTCTTCTTGGTCGCGGTGGGCCG
>MU826355.1:1688768-1814817 GCA_029204205.1 Desmophyllum pertusum
AAAAACACTAAGAATTATTCTGCATCAATCTTGCTGAACATGAATGAGGTCATAGCTAACTTGGTGCTGCTCACATTGTTAGCTATGAACTCTTGTATAACTTAAATAACCTAGTTTTTGCACGCATTGCTGACCTATGAATCATTACGCGTCTTAGCACACATCGCGGCCCTATGAATCCTTAGCGCCTTCACACCAGGCTTTTCTCGATTGTGCCAGTAAAAACTGGCACATTATGCTACTAGCAGTGCTCGTTTGTTGTCTAAATTATGCTCGAATTATGCTGGTTTACAAAAATTATGCTAGTTTTTATTAAATTATGCTATTCACAAAATACACTAGAAAGGTCAAAATTATTCAAAATTTAACTTTTATTGTTAGCGAAAGCAAGTTTCTAACTTTTAAATGATCACTTCTTTGTCCTGAACTGTTCTTAACTTAACTTAACACAACATCAAGTTTACTCATGACGCAATTTTGGATTTTTGATGAGAGCGGGGATTTTCGGACTGGGTCCGATGTTTACCCCAGTATCCCTGGTTTTGGCGGTTTTTTGGCCTGCCCTGGAGTGCTTGGACTACTAGCGCTATCAAAATAGATTGAACAAAGCTTTAAAGCACCAGTATAAGGAATAAAACTTGTCATGGCTTCAGTATTTTGCTCTGGAAGTTATATAAATATGCCGATTATGCTAGCAGTGCTTTTTCATTAAAAAGTGCCAAAAATATGATCGTTTTCCCAAATTATGCCAAAAAATGTGCTAGCACAATCGAGAAAAGCCTACTTCACACGCATTGTGGACCTATGAATTATTTAGTGTCTTCGCACGCATTGGGGACCTATGGATTATTTAGCGTTTACGCACGCAATGTACAGCTCCGCAAATGATCCCCGCGCGCAAATGATCCCCAAATTGGACCACAAATGATCCCAGAGTTGACTGCAAATGATCCCGCTAAAAATTGACGAATGGCGTCGACGGTGGACCCGATTTTTTTCTATTTTGAATGTTTTTCCCAAGAACTGAAACCGTGCACGCTAGACATTTTTGTCTAGTTACCTGGTTACTGATGACGGAAGTGATCGTGTTATCAGTAAAAATAGTTAATTCGAGAAGGTTGGTTTAACTCGTCGGTTAACGGGCTGGTTAACGGGTTGGTTTAATGACGGGTTGGTTAACGGGTTGGCTAACGGGTTGGTAAACTGGTTGGTGAACAGGTTGGTTAACTGGATGGTTAACGGGTTGGTTAACTGGATGGTTAACGGGTTGGATAACTGGTTGGTTAACGGGTTGGTTAACGGGTTGGTTAACGGGTTGGTTAACGGGTGTTAACGGGTTGGTTAACGGGTTGGTTAACGGGTTAACTGGTTGGTGAACGGGTTGGTTAACGGGTTAACTGGTTGGTGAACGGGTTGGTTAACTGGATGGTTTACGGTTGGGTTGGTTAACGGGTTGGTTAACGGGTTGGTTAAAGGGTTGGTTAAATTTTCCGGCCCTTCGGGCCGAGGAATCCTTCACCGGACCTGAAAATAACACACATGCCCTTTTCCTTCTGCTATGGTTCTGTTGAACATTCCTACGGAGGTGATGTTTGTTCCAGACGCGGATGTCCAACAATTAAACATGCAGTAGGAGCTCTTCTTTCTGTTATAAGATTTTAATCCACACTAGTGTGTGTAGAGAAAATGTAGCAGCGTACTTGTATAAAGGTGTGTGTATACTGTGAGGGGGGGGGGGGGTTGGGGGGGTCGTACATAATTTCTGACTGATTAGAGGGGGGGCAATAACTAAATTCACTCCTTTAGGAGGGGGGGTATTACCTAATATTTGGCTACATGAAGCCCATTTTCCAACCCCCCCCCCCCCCCCCCCCCCCCTCCTGATAATTATTGCACAGTCCCTTAACGGGTCGGTTAACTGGTTGGTTAACGGGTTGGTTAACGGCTTGGTTAACGGGTTGGTTAACGGGTTAACTGGTTGGTTAACGGGTTGGTTAACGGGTTAACTGGTTGGTGAACGGGTTGGTTAACTGGATGGTTAACGGGTTGGTTAACTGGATGGTTAACTGGTTTTTACGGGTTGGTTAACGGGTTGGTTAACTGGTTGGTTAACGGGTTGGTTAACAGGATGGTTAACAGGTTGGTTAACGGGTTGATTAACTGGTTGGTTAACTAGTTGGTGAACGGGTTGGTTAACTGGATGGTTTACGGGTTGGTTAACTGGTTGACTGGTTTGTTAACGGGTTGGTTAACGGGTTGGTTAACGAGTTAACTGGTTGGTGAACGGGTTGGTTAACTGGATGGTTAACGGGTTGGTTAACGAGTTAACTGGTTGGTGAACAGGTTGGTTAACTGGATGGTTAACGGGTTGGTTAACTGGATGGTTAACTGGTTTGTTAACGGGTTGGTTAACGGGTTGGTTAACGGGTTGGTTAACTGGTTGGTTAACGGGTTGGTTAACGGGTTGGTTAACGGGTTGGTTAACGGTTAACTGCTTGGTGAACGGGTTGGTTAACTGGTTGGTTAACGGTTGGTTAACTGGTTGACTAGTTTGTTAACGGGTTGGTTAACGGGTTGGTTAACTGGTTGGTTAACGGGTTGGTTAACGGGTTGGTTAACTGGTTGACTAGTTTGTTAACGCGTTGGTTAACTGGTTGGTTAACCGGTTGGTTAACTGGATGGTTTACGGGTTGGTTAACTGGTTGGTTAACTGGTTGGTTAACGGGTTGGTTAACTGGTTGACTAGTTTGTTAACGCGTTGGTTAACTGGTTGGTTAACCGGTTGGTTAACTGGATGGTTTACGGGTTGGTTAACTGGTTGGTTAACTGGTTGGTTAACGGGTTGGTTAACTGGTTGGCTAACGGGTTGGTTAACTGGTTGGTTAATATAACGGGTTGGTTAACGGGTTGGTTTACCGCGGGTTGGATAACGGGTTGGTTAACTGGTTGGTTAACTGGTTGACTGGTTTGTTAACGGGTTGGTTAACGGGTTGGTTATCGGGTTAACTGGTTGGTGAACGGGTTGGTTAACTGGTTTGTTAACTGGTTCAGTGGTTAACGGGTTCATTAACTGGTTTGTTAACGGGTCGGTTAACTGGTTGGTTAACGGGTTGGTTAACGGGTTGGCTAACGGGTTGGTTAACGGGTTAACTGGTTGGTTAACGGGTTAACTGGTTAGTGAACGGGTTGGTTAACTGGTTGGTTAACGGGTTGGTTAACGGGTTGGTTAACGGGTTAGTTAACGGATTGGTTAACGGGTTGGTTAACGGGTTGGTTAACTGGATGGTTAACGGGTTGGTTAACTGGTTGGTTAACGGGTTGGTTAACTGGATGGTTTACGGGTTGGTTAACGGGTCGGTTAACTGGTTGTTGAACGGGTTGGTTAACGGGTTGGTTAACTGGATGGTTTACGGGTTGGTTAACGGGTCGGTTAACTGGTTGGTGAACGGGTTGGTTAACGGGTTGGTTAACGGGTTAACTGGTTGGTGAACGGGTTGGTTAACGGGTTAACTGGTTGGTGAACGGGTTGGTTAACTGGATGGTTTACGGTTGGGTTGGTTAACGGGTTGGTTAACGGGTTGGTTAAAGGGTTGGTTAACGGGTTGGGTTGGTTAACGGGTTGACTGGTTGGTGAACGGGTTAGTTAACGGGTTAGTTCACGGGTTAACTGGTTGATGAACGGGTTGGTTAACTGGATGGTTAACTGGTTTGTTAACGGGTTGATTAACGGGTTGGTTAACTGGCTGGCTAATGGGTTGGTTAACTGGTTGGAACACGTTCTAAAACCTCAGGGCATATTCTAAAATGACATTTTCCGACAAAATTCAACCTTTTTGCCTTATTTTTACCAAAAATATAATCAAAGTTGGGAAAAAAATTGGTTTTTTAGGGCCGTTTTTGGCCAATCAACAATGCTTCAGGCAAAATTAATGCAATCTAAGTCATTTTTACCAAAACCAACAAGCAACAAAAAATAAATATCCATGCTAAAATTGCCACATTTTTACATTTATGTTATTACATGGAATAAAACCCTTAAAAGTCTTGATTTTTGCCACATCGTGTGGAAAAAATTAAGCACTTTTAATTATTATTTCTAGAAATGACAAAAAGTATGCAAAATCCTAATAATAATGAACAATTTTGTCAAAAAACAGAGAGTATTAGTTTTTGGGTGAAAGAAATCCTTTAAAATACATTAATTTTGCCAGAAACCAAATTTTTTGGCAAGAATTGCATTAAAGGAGCAACTTTTTGCCATAGACTGTCTTAATCATTTAAAACCAAGATAAGAAGCAAAATGTCGGTGGAAATTTCCACCGACATTTTGTGTCTGAGATTAAAATGTCGGTGGAAATTTCCACCGACATTTTGTGTCTGAGAGTAAAATGTCGGTGGAAATTTCCACCGACATTTTGTGTCTGAGAGTAAAATGTCGGTGGAAATTTCCACCGACATTTTGTGTCTAAGAGTAAAATGTCGGTGGAAATTTCCACCGACATTTTGTGTCTGAGAGTAAAATGTCGGTGGAAATTTCCACCGACATTTTGTGTCTGAGAGTAAAATGTCGGTGGAAATTTCTACCGACATTTTATTGACAGAAGCAAATTGTCGGTGAAAATTTCCACAAACAAGCTAGTTGCTGTTTTAAAATTTCGGTGGAAATTTCACCTACGTACATCTACAGTTACTGTCAAAAATGATACTGTCAATGAATTAAAGGGAAGTCAACATTTAATATTAATCTGGTTCTTGGACCTTCTTGAATGAATGATTGTTAGAAACAAAGTCTAAATATCGAATTAAATAATATTGTTCGTATGGACAGAAAATGCTGAAGCCGTTCTCCGCGAGCTAAATCTACAAAGGCACGAGTTCCGTTATATATGTGCTCAAAGAAGACGGTAAAGACTACCTGACTAAGTCGCATATTTACAATTCAATTTCACAAAAACGAATACTAATTAGAACTCTATATAATTGCTTCTACAGTAAAACAAAACTATCTCTCTCTTTCTAAATCCTGATACGTATTTTTGAAGTAGCTTGTTTTCGTCATCCAATTCGAAATCCACAAGCAGTATATGCATTCGTTTGGTAAACGGGCATTCCATAGTTCTCCATTTGAATACGTTTACATTCATTTACAGCTCCCCTTTCAGTACTCTATATCAAATGTAGAGTCTTCAACTTTCACTGACGTCACTTTTCCTATTACTGGAGGCTTCTTGTACATGTAGCCTTGAATATGAATAGTCTGTCAAAGTGCCAGCCGTCTCCTCGACGTAATCCCCGAGCCACAAGTAAAATTTATCTTAATGCTTCCAAAGGGTTTTGCATTCTATTGACGAGAGCAGTTAATGTTTGCGGATTCTTGTATCGACCAGAATATACCTGAAGACGAAAACAGGATCAGTGTCTAAATTTATCGTGAAGATGTAATTGTTTGCGTCTATCAATGGTTATTGAAACTCTAACTAAAAGTTGTTTCCCTTGGATTTGTTTCACTGTAGTTTTACCCCTAGTATGCGAGCAGGCACAGGTTTGAGGTGTATGCACGTGCTGCGAAAGCCTCGAAAATCACACGCAATCCGGCTAGAAATTAAGAGCTATTCTCTGTAACAGTCAAGCAAAGTGGGAAATGAAAATTTTTCACCTCCATTCAAATTTTGCATGCAGTTAGATATTCAGGGGGATGTTCAAAAATACCCTTTGTTAAGGTTGCTACTTTATTGTTGGCATGGTAACGCCGAATGTTTGTTGGTGGCCAAAAACCTAAATTTTAACTCAGAAACTGTTGTAAAAAGTGCAAAATGTAAACTACTGTTTCTCCAGTCCATTAAAACACTACGACTCAAGACTTGCAGCAGATATAAAACTATCATTCTAGTTTACATTTATGTATCTTTCATTTTATAATATTAAATTTACATAGACTAAACGGTCAGTCAACTACATAAAGTTTCGGCCATTTGAGTAGATGGGTAAAACTAGCTAATCCTTTTCTTTAATTTCTCCAAAAGTACATCGGTTCTAGAGCTGAAACTCAGCAGGTAGTTTACACAGATATTCTAGTTACTATATCTGTAAAAATCTCTGCGGGGCGGGCTCTCTTTTTCCCAAGGATAGTTAACGAACAAACCTCAAAAATCAGTCTTTGTATATTTCGGCGAAATTAACATTCTATCTACTCGCAAATAAAATGTCAAAAAAACTGAAACTACCTTCATTATGAAAGAATGTTATCTGCTGAGTCATGTTCTGATCAAAATAATAGTTTCTGGCTATTATTTTTTAAACAATATGGATCAAAATATTGCTTACTTTATGGTTTTCTTCATTTCACCACTTTGCCATGTGGAGTCGGTTCGATCTGCAAGCATTCGCATCATTTGAACACAAATTCAGATGCCTGCACCTTTTCCTGTGGCTGCTCCTGCTGTCTATCTTCAGCGGCTGTCAACTGTCCCATTTCAGCACATTCACACAAGTAACAGCAGGTTTAGCAAAAGAACTTCAGTCAGCAAGCCGACATGCATATGAGCCAAATTTAAGCGAACATTTTCACCTTGGATTTGCAATGTATTTCGCCATCAGATATCTCCATTCGCTCCAGAAGAAGGAAAACCATTTTCCTTTTAAGATTTTAGCGAATAATCGCAATTACTCAGACTTTTTACACCCAATACTTCTTTTGTCCTTTGATCGAGCATCGAGCAGAAATCGAGAGTATTATTGGTCAGCGGTTTTGACTGAAATACCTTTATGCTTATGATTTACTAAGCATTGTGTCCTTATCTTGTGAAAGCCAGGCCTTTCTCGTTTATTTGATTCTATCCATTTGAGTTCCGTTCTTAATCCATTTATATCAGGATTGGCAACACAAAAAACGAGCTCAGTCTTTGATAGACCACATATGGAATGTCTTTCACACCCAGCTCAAATCGTCAAATATTAGACAGTATTTTGTGGTTTCCTGATTATTTTAAAACTGACGTGCCTACTTCTGACCACTTATATTTTAAAGGAAGTCTCAACTGCTTTATATATAGACTTTGCGCTAGAAGTAATCTTATCAGTTGTAGCATGTTGTGTAAATTTGTTTAAATAACAAATTTGTTTTGTTGCGCATGACCAAACTCAACTCTAAGATTTTAAACTAGATTACACTGTTCAACTGAAAGCCTTGCAGGTACAGCTGTTAACGAGAGAAACAACACACTCAAAATAAGGGTCCTTTCGCCTTCCTGAAACTTCCATGTCATACTCTCTACAGCTGGGTTTAAGCGTTGCCATGCGTAGCAAAGATAATTCATCTTTCGACATCTCACATAATTGTAGCTCTTCGTACACAATTGGATGCTTGTGGCTATTCAGATCTTGCCCTAAGGAAGTCATGATATCTTCTCTAACTTCTTGCAGAACATGTTCGTTTTCTGCGGCTTCATATTCAGACTCACCGAGCTGCTTTCGTTTTGCTGCAAAGCGAGAAGAGGAGATTTGCTGTGGGGATAGAAATTCTTCCAATGTAAACAATCGCTGATTGTTTGCATCTTTAGCTTTTCTTATTTCTTTTGCTACCGCTTCCCCAGTTTCTTTCTTCCCTGATTTCTCTCCTTGTAAAAATTTGTTTTCAAGAAAAGTCTTTTGCTTTTCGCTGAATCTAGTTGCCTTTGACTTTGACTTTAATGCCCAACCCATGTCTAACAAGGACAAATAAGGGCTGCCAATTACAGTAACAAACCCGCCCGTAAGCCTTAACAAAACGATATGCTGCCCTACAGCCAGGATTTTCGGAAATTTGTCTTTCCAATAATCGCTTAATGCCGTTAGCCTCTAAACATTCTTTTCAACAGCGACGTGCTAGTTTTTTGTAATCTGAGTACTGAACTCTAAGTCCATGTTCCCTCTATTTCGGCGTTCCAGATTCCTGCAATTACGGTCTTAGTTAAATTAATTTCGAAGTTTGTGCGGACACAACATTTCAAATCCTACTGACGGCGCGAGGCCATAGGAGTTACTGCACGTTTTTTTCTGTTACTTTACAGAAGGGGGAAGAAAATAAAATCAAGCTAGATAACTTACCAGCACGGCAGAGTAATAAGTCAACTTCATCGGTAATATCTTTTGTACATTTGCTGAGCCCGTAAGTTTGCAGATGCGTTGATATATCACGATCACAGTCACTGAGAAAAAATAATTCCTTTTCACCGTCCGGGGAGAAGCAAACTGGCAAATCTCCATAACGAAGTTCGCATTTGCACCTGTTGTGACACCTGTAGCTGTTGTTATTCACATGAATGTTACATCGATTAACACCGCTGACCTTGTTCACGGGACTGTCAACAAATGTTTGATATTAGAGTATGTGGCTTTCAGCCTTTCAGCAAGCTTTTGGACTAGATTTGTCGGAGCAGTTAAATAAGCTTACTTGAATAACTCCGTTGATTGTCTTAACGACTAAAAAGAGGAATGTTTAACTTCTTCTGGAGCGACTGATGGCATCTGATCATCCGTAACTTCCAAGGTGGAAATGTACGTGTTGACTGTTCATAAGGTGCAGCTTGGATTGCTAAATGAACTTCTTTATCTCTGCTTTATAACTTGTTGTAAATTACTTATTGGATCACAATTTAAGATAAACATTGGCACCAGGCGCATTAAAAGGCTCGAGCATCCATTTGTGTTAAGTATGAATGCGTAGTAGCAAGTGGTAAACTGGAGAAAACCATAAAGTAAGCTTATTTTGATCGATATTGTCTATATTGTTTAAAAATATAATAGCCAGAAACTATTATTTTGATCAGAACATGACTCAGCAGATAATATTCTTTCATAATGAAGGCAGTTTCAGTTTTTTTGACATTTTGTTGGCGAGTAGATAGAATGTTAATTTCGCTGAAATATACAAAAACTGATTTTTGAGGTTTGTTCGTTAACTGCCCTTGGAAAAAAGAGAGCCCGCCCCGCAGAGATTTTTACAGATATAGTAACTAGAATATCTGTGTAAACTACCTGCTGAGTTTCAGCTCTAGAACCGATGTACTTTTGGAGAAATTAAAGAAAAAGATTAGCTAGTTTTACCCATCTACTCAAATGGCCGAAACTCTATGTAGTTGACTGACCGTTTAGTCTATGTAAATTTAATATTATAAAAAGAAAGATACATAAATGTAAACTAGAATGATAGTTTTATATCTGCTGCAAGTCTTGAGTCGTAGTGTTTTAATGGACTGGAGAAACAGTAGTTTACATTTTGCACTTTTTACAACAATTTCTGAGTTAAAAATTAGGTTTTGGGCCACCAACAAACATTCGGCGTTACCATGCCAACAATAAAGTAGCAACCTTAACAACGGGTATTTTTTAACTTCCCCCCTGAATATCTAACTGCATGCAAAATTTGAATGGAGGTGAAAAATTTTCATTTCCCACTTTGCTTGACTGTTACAGAGAATAGCTCTTAAGTGAGCCTGCATTGGTCACAGTAAATTTCTCCTTCGCCTGAGCGAAGGACAATCGAGAATAGTGTTCACTTTCTCGCCGGCTTGCGCGTGATTCTCGCTTGCATATTGGCCCCAAACGTGAGCCGCCTGTTCGGAGGCTATTTTACTCCCGATATTTCAAAGTCCTGATTTCCCGAACTAATTTTCGTTGGAGGTTCGATAAATCTGGTTTCTCGATGGATTCCACTGTAGTGTAACCTTTAAAGCGACAAGTCGCGAGCGAGCGAAAAAGTCGAATCGCGAGAGGTCCTTCCTTCGAAGAAACCGAAAAATGGAAATAATAATAATCGGAAAGAAACTACAGTGTATATGCGGCGGGGGAAAATAATATTGGAAACGACTTTTGGAAAGTCTAACTACCAACTGATCGTAAATCACTCTTAGTCCTCTTACGACTAGTGAGGTCAGTTTGCGTCACCTCTACTAATTCAACGATCAGAACTTATGTTCTACTTACTTTACAAGTGCCTTGAGATTCCTTGGTCCTCCTGAAGTCGGTTCCACTGAGAAACTAATCAATCCTAGTATGTTATCATCCAGCGAGTAGTGACAGCTCATCAATTGTTCAAAGCATGTCGTTTTGGCGGATTTCTAGGGGTTTCCGTTAAACTACAAATAATGCCGCATTCCATTAACACTAACCGGGCAGTGAGTGACCTTCGGCTGTATGTCCGACCATTTTTTTTTCGACGAAGCCGGGACCCCAGCACCGAAATAACTGATTGTCGTTTTGCTTTATACGATTTCTGTGAGAACTATGCAAAATGCTTTTGGTTAGCCGAATACAGATGCAGAATTGAAAAAAATTAATATGAACATTACGTTCACATGCGGTATTTGAAACATGCAGCGGCCTCAGAAAATCAAACAGGATGCCGCCCTTACATGTAATTGTCGGCACCGCTTGTTTGTCAAATCGGGAATTGAAAGCGCGTGATTTGAACTCAAGTAAACACTGCCTGATGATGCGACCTAGAAATGTCCACAAGAAAATTCGTACCACTTTTATGCGTCAAGCGACAAGTTACGAAGAAAAAACTGTTAGCGAGGATCACCCGGTCACGAGCTCACCCGTCCTCTAGTTTCCAGTAAAGAACCAACAGAATGAAGGTTTGAAAAGTGATGGCGTCTCAACTGTTTGATACGTACTAGTTATACTATCGACGAATCGGCACATTCAGTCCGAGAAAGGCGGCTTTATATTTTGAAACTGATAGTGATCACGATGGTAGCCAAAAGATAACAAATACAGTGGCATGCAAGTTTAGAATAACGGCTGCGAAGGAGACTTAAGCACAACTGCCAGGTAGGCTCAGTACTTTCGAGGACTTCGAGGATCAAGGAGCTTTATCCTTAGACTAGAATATTAGTGCTGTTGTTATAAACATTAACTGATTAACCTACAATTCCAATGTGGCGGATTTAGTATTGGGTTTATATGCAACATTTATCAGTTAGGAAGTAACCACGGGAAAAGGTTTAATTTGGAAATATAACGTTTGCGCCAAAATCGATTTTGTTTGTCTCAGTGTTCAGTTTGCGGTCAAAACTTCGGTATAACAAGGCGTCGGTATAAATTTTCATCACCACATTGCATTATGATCCATCCACGCATTTCAAAGACAAACCTGAATATAGATAAACCCGTATCGTCTGTGAGGCAAAAGTAAAGCTCATCATAGGGATATGTACAAATACTTACCCGTTCGGTAAAATTAGTACAGCTACGTCGACAAAATGTGCTCGTCAGATTGATACCGCGGTTAATGACGTTCTCGTTTCGTTTTCAGGTTGATGTTGGAAAAAGAGAAACCTGAACAAACGTCTGTTCTAACACTGTAACAGCAATGAAAATATGATGATGGCGATAATCGATATCCGTATGGCTCGATATGGTATAAAAATAATGTCGATGGCGATTATCGGAAAATTTGAAACCGAACGACACATGCATATGTAACGACCTCGAAAAACAATTGACTGGGCTATAACTAATATGAAGTTGCTGTTTTCAACGCAACATTGATTGTAGAAGCGGAGGGATTTCATGACAGTTAGTTTCCTTCGCAGCCATTATTTGTGTCGTCACTTCTCTTCGCGGCGAGAAGCGTTGCGTGTGCGACCCAAATTTACGGCTGCGAAGTATTACAAGCTATGATTAGCACAGGTTAGTTGTATGTCGGGATGTTGTTCGTGAGGTATGGATATGTTATACCCGTCCGATTTGATGTATGGATCGGGGGTATGGATGTTATCTCTTAGACCCGAGGTATATGGATATTATACCTGACAGACTTAAGGTATAGGTGTTATTATTACCTTTAGTAGACGTTATACCAGAGACCTGAGGTATGGAAATTATACCCGTCTCAGAACACATGGCACATTTCTTTCAAATTGTACCATCTAGTCTGGACAATGCATGCGTAACTGCAGTAATCAAGAGCATTTTTTCAATGTTACTATACTACTACTTTTTTATAAAGCGTTTCTGAATGCTAGAGACTTTTTGATCGATAATGAAAGCCGAGAGTAAAAAGAACCTATGCAGGAAAATAAAAACAAATAAAATAAAGAATGTTAGTCTTTTCATTGTTTATTATTAAGTAAAAATATCGGTGGACATTTCCACCGACATTTTGTGTCTGAGAGTAAAATTTCCACCGACATTTTGCGTCTGAGAGTAAAATGTCGGTGGAAATTTCAACCGACATTTTGTTTCTGAGATTAAAATGTCGGTGGAAATTTCCACCGACATTTTGTGTCTGATATTAAAATGTCGGTGGAAATTTCCACCGACATTTTGTGTCTGAGAGTAAAATGTCGGTGGAAATTTCCACCGACATTTTGTGTCTGAGAGTAAAATGTCGGTGGAAATTTCCACCGACATTTCGTTTCTATAGCGTTAAAATAATAGTGACATTTGTCATGGTTCTTAACACAACTATCACAGGCAATATTTTTGTTAGAAAGTGCATTTCTTGACAAAACGTTTTATTTCAGGCAAAAGTGAGGTCTTTTCCGCGTTTTTTGACAATATCTTGCCAAACCAAGTTAGATTATGGCAAAATTTTAACAAATTGAACAGATTTTGCAAACGTATGTTAAATTATGGTAAAATTTAGTAAAATTAGGTGAAATATTGCAGCGTGAAAGCAAAAAAATGCGAGTTTGGCAAAAAACTACGAAAATGATCACTTTTTGGCAGATATTTGCTGTTTTAGAATATGCCCTGAGGTTTTAGAACGTGTTTAATGGTTAATATAACGGGTTGGTTAACGGGTTGGTTTACGGGTTGGATAACGGGTTGGTTAACTGGTTGGTTAACGGGTTGGTTAACTGGTTGGTTAACGAGTTGGTTAACGGGTTGGTTAACGGGTTGGTTATCGGGTTAACTGGTTGGTGAACGGGTTGGTTAACTGGATGGTTAACGGGTTGGTTAACTGGATGGTTAACTGGTTTGTTAACGGGTTGGTTAACGGGTTGGTTAACGGGTTGGTTAACTGGTTGGTTAACGGGTTGGTTAACGGGTTGGTTAACGGGTTGGTTAACGGGTTAACTGCTTGGTGAACGGGTTGGTTAACTGGTTGGTTAACGGGTTGGTTAACTGGTTGACTAGTTTGTTAACGGGTTGGTTAACGGGTTGGTTAACTGGTTGGTTAACGGGTTGGTTAACTGGATGGTTAACGGGTTGGTTAACTGGTTGGTGAACGGGTTGTTTAACTGGATGGTTTATACGGGTTGGTTAACTGGTTTGTTAACTGGTTGATTAACGGGTTCATTAACTGGTTGACTGGTTTGTTAACGGGTTGGTTAACGGGTCGGTTAACTGGTTGGTTAACGGGTTGGTTAACGGGTTGGTTAACGGGTTAACTGGTTGGTGAAGGGGTTGGTTAACTGGATGGTTAACGGGTTGGTTAACTGGTTGGTTAACGGTTTGGTTAACTGGTTGTTTAACTGGTTGGTTAACGGATTGGTTAACTGGTTGGTTAACGGGTTGGTTAAATGGTTTGTTAACGGGTTGGTTAACGGGTTGGTTAATTGGTTGGGTAACTGGTTGGTTAACGGTTGGTTAACTGGTTGGTTAACGGGTTGGTTAACGGGTTGGTTAACGGATTGGTTAACGGGTTGGTTAACGGGTTGGTTAACTGGTTGGTTGTCGGGTTGGTTAACGGGTTGTTCGCTGGGTTGGTTAACGGTCTTGTTCCGGTATCTTTAACTGCTGATCAAAGGTGTCAAAAGCCGTTTTTGCCATACCTTTGCCACACCTTTGACCTTTGATCAAAGGTGGCCAGTTAACCTACCAGTTAACCGACCAGTTAACGGGCCAGTTAACCGACCACGACCGTCGTGGGATCATTTGCGGTCCAATTTTGGGATCATTTGCGGTCCCGGGATCATTTGCAGAGCAGTACAGTACATAACTATATAGATAGGCTTAGCCTAACAGCGGAGCTCCCTGAATTCTCATATTCAAGATGGGCCAATTCAATATAAATATGACCAAATATTTTATAGTGGCATATGGTGCAAAAGAAAATGTGTGCCCTTCGAAAACCCGATAATCGCCTTGAAATTCCATCTTTATCCACGCCGCCATTTGTTTGATTGAAAATTACTTGATGTAAAAATGTCATGAAATGCGATTCCGTACGACGCACGCGCCCGCGAGCCATTCCGCTAGCCATGACGATGAAAATTGACTCGCATAGATATATGGAGTTCCTTCCGCTAGAACGGGCCGGCAAGAAGCTCCGCTATGAATTGTCTAGTGTCTTTGCTCGCATTGCGGACCTATGAATTAATGTCTAGTGTCTTCGCTCGCCTTGCGGACCTATGAACCAGTGTCTTCCCACGCATTGCTGGCTTATGACATACATCATGTTTATTTACCTTCGGATTACAAAGTAGACGAGCAACGCACTCATAGAATTACAGGCCTGACCATGACACTAGGAACTTCGTGCCCTACTCTTTTCGAACAGTGTCGTTGGTTCTTTTACGTCCCCTTCGAATTGACATGTAGGATGAAGGAGACTAGTCCAACGACTTACTACAGGCAACATGCAACAGAAACGAAAGTCATGCACAAATACGGCAACTCAACACATCTCCGACTCATATAACTCACTCATTTAATTACAGCTACACGTATGAGCACTGACAATTTTACCGGAAATGTAATAAGCGAAAACGCAACAAAAATTGAATTTCCTTTGTCTGCTCAAGGCTATCCTGAATCTTAACAGAAGTCTCTTTTCGCGCGCTCAAAAACAAGTGTCTTTGATTGGTTGTTATTTGCGCGCGAAATGCAACCAATCCATTCTCGTCCCCAGAGCCACGCGGTCGTGACGTGGTGGCTCTGGTAACAGCCAAAAATATGAATTTTTTGATTGGCTGATGAAAATTACATGCGTAATAAGGTTTAAAAATGATACGCTTCTACGCAGTAGGTTTTACTTCCAGTCATTCTATGGAAACATGGCGACTGCGCGTACGAAATCAGTTAATTAGTGTGCTGTTCTAAAGCCTCGCCTTTTTTCTGTGATGCAATGTATTCAGGATAGTCAATATATCCATCAAAATTCACGTCATCCATGTTTAGAATTTCATCGACCGTTTGTGCATTTGCCTCCTCTGAAGTTGACTCCTTGTCTGTAATTCCCGTTTCGTTCTGATAATGACTAATGGCGTGCATGAGTTCAAGGCCGTCCAGTTTCCTGTTGCCGTCATAATCGTGAAGCCTAAAGTAGTGGAACTGCAGGTCTTCGTCGCTCATCACCGCGTCATCCTTGAGGTCGATTTCTTCTTTGAGATGCTCTTTGATATGACTAAAAGAAACCAATAATAAAGAGTTGTTAGGGCAGAATTCGCGCATGCTCATTGGCAAAGAACAGGAGCCCGTCACGTGATGAGCAGGAGCCCATCACGTGGTGGGCGACCTGTCATGAGCAATATATGGTCGACGAGAATAAACCCTGAAAATGACTTTTTTTTTTGTGAGAAATCAGTTTTGCGACTATTGCGATAAATGTACACCAGAGAGTTGCCAAAATTTCCGACGAGTGAGGAACGGCGAAATCGTGTCCGTATAGACTACGAGCAGTCCCTCGTTTTTCTCAGGGATAGTCGAGTGGGAGAACACGCGAGCGCGCGCGCGAAAATCACCTCGACTGCTTGTAGGGTCCGATTTCGCGCTGAACAGTTCCCTTCGAAGTCCCTTTAAAATTCGTCGGTAAATTTTCACTGCTACGGTCACAATCACATTGTCAACGGTCTCTACTACACTGGAACAATGCAATCAATTTGTTAACGACTAGCGCTTCACGTTTCACGCTTCGCCCTTCACGCTACACGCGCGTCTCGAGCGCAAACCGCCGCGCTAATGACAAAATTTGTAATAAATTATGGTATCACATTACAGAACAGGTGCACTTTACTACATTTCTAAATAAATAAATAAAATACATCTCAGCTCGATCTGCGGCATTTATAGAGACGTACACTGTATTTACTGTGCAAAATAACTGGGTAAATTACATGCAGTTGCTGACTTTTTCACTTCATCAAAGTAATATGAGTAAACTGAAAAAGTGTACAAAATTTTGTTCGAGTTGGTCGCCGTTTAAAAATGGCCGGGGAAAAATTACTGCCGCTATATACAGATTCACGAGCTAATCCATGGTGAAACTGTTTTTATTTCGCGGAGTTGGTGAATAAAACGAGCTGCATACATGCATGTACAGCTGTTGTTCGACTCAGAAAACAGGAGTCTATGCATTAATTTAAATTAAACCGTCGGACTCGAATCGACAAAAACGCCGGGCGGTACGAAATGTGGCAGTAAACTCCTCCTAATCAAGGAAAGGCTATGTCCTATAATTCCAGATATAATTATGATAACTATACATGCCGGTCAACTATCTGAAAACCATCGCTATTTCAAAATACATGTCCATCTGTGTTCCAGGTCGTTGTATTGAATACAACCTGCTGCACATATTATTGAAAGACAAACTGCATGTAAATTCACTTACTCTCGGTCGTGCGTAACTTTGGAATCCTGCAACGCTGACTTGTGTTCTCCGTGGGCACGTGCAAAGGCCAGAAAAGCGAGCGCCAAAATACACACTCTAAGGAAGTCCTGCATTGAAATCATATTCTTTTTTGCGTTGCTACGAGAGAGTTTATCAAGAGCCCGCTCGGCACAAATTACATGCAATGCCAGTCGCTTATACAAACTTTACTTATGCTAATGTGCTTTATTATATTATTAATTCTCGCTTCTATTAAAATAACATCCATTGTAAAGCTTTGTCTAGATATCATCCTGTCTTCGTGTATTCGTGTGGTCATTCTATTGGCAGGTTTTACAAAGGCAATTCAGAGGCAAATTTCTTCGCTTCAGTGGTGTCCCTAATGAAAAATGTGTCTGCAAACGAATAAATAAACAATTAATTTACATGAGCTTAAACGTTTGTTGAGTTTTCCTTTCTAAAAATTATATGAAAGTATCATCTAAATTCTTTACTGAACAATGTTTCTTGAAAATATGTTTTAAAAGACGTTATAACAACTATTTAATATTCGTGAATTGTTAGAAAAAATGTGATAGGAGACTCCTCGCCAAAATTAGCACCGACAGTTGTCATCCTCTGTACTCTATTAGTTACCCATGGCCAAAGTAAAGGAACAGTTGTCAATTACACAAAATAAACACTGAGCGTTTCAAATAGGTTATGTTACAAATACAAAATAATTTTTAATTAGCAATATAGATAAGCCGATATTTTTACCTTTTTTACCACTTTTAATCTTTTCTATTATCCATTGTAACTATTGATACGTATTTTTATCAAATGAATAAAGACATTATTATTATTACCACTTATCACGCATTTAAAATTTTCATACGTTTTCGCCTAAAACGAGCGAAAATGCTGACGAAAACGTAATGTACGGAGACTTTCGTTTTTAGTGTGGATGGGAGAAAACGGTGACTTTAGGAACTCATTTGTGCGAAGACGGGTGAAAAAACGGAGAAGTTTGAAAACGCTGACGCCGTTGTCGATCGTTTTAGTGTGGACTTAAAAAAAGCATAAAAAAGTAACGTTTTCAAAGGAAAATTCATTAGTGTGGACGCAGTTGAAAGCGAAGAAGAAAAACATTTTGGTACGTTCTCGGCCAAATTAAAACGGAGACATTTCAGCTCACATTTGAAAACGCATAATTAGTGAGGCCTAATACCTCCAGACTAATACATTCTCGTTTCAAAACGCATACTTTCTTATGCGTTTTCCTGCACTTTCAGGTTAGTTTTTGTATATCCGCATCCAACAGCTTCTTATTTGAAAAGAACTAGCTAGCCTTCTTCCCTTAAAAGCTATAGACTAGCATGCTGTAAAAGTTGAAGGCCCAGGCCTGCAAATTTACTGTATTGCCCCTGGGGTAGCCCCTGGGGTAGGCCCCTGGGGTAGTAAATTATCAAATAAAACACCACACAAAAAAAATCAAATAGTTCAATTAATTTATTTCAAATATTTTACAGAGGCTTTGAAGTTGAGAACATAACTAATGCTGGACAGGGCAGTTGAACACGCGACTGTATACCTGAAACAAACAAAACAAAACAACAAATAAACACGATACGTTTTGTCATCTTCAAGAATCGCGACCTCTGGCGCTGGATAATATTATTAACAAATAAATGGTAATGGAATGATATTAAAATAGCGCATTTTCTATATTGATATATTCAAATGCGCTTTACAATTCAACTCAGGGGTGAGATCGGACCTCAGCATGTAAAGACGCCTATGGCAGCCGCTATCAGTCCATTCATGATCTCACCCCACCCACCCAAACCCATGAATACATGTGAACAGGCCAGACCACAACACCGGGGACTACATCCCCTACTCTTTTCGAACAATGATGTGGGTTCTTTAACATCCCCTACTAATATTAATAAAGGAATGTTACTCACCAAAGGTATTGTAGATGAGGATGATCCACAAATCCAAACACAGGAGCTGCCAAAGAACAGCCGACAAGAGCCAGCTGTAAAACTGTGTTGGCCTAAAATGAAGAGCACAATAAAGAGGCTTGATAAGCCATAGTCTGCGTAAACAGACATATCTCTTCGCGCGCTCAATTCTTCCCTCGCTCGAGAGACGTCTGAGATTCGACCCGAAAAATTCCACACTGATGACGTAGCTCTACAGAGATCCGTGTAGTGTCTCTGATTGGTTGTTGCTTGGTTGCAGCTACCTTATTCTCACTAATTTGCACGATTGAAAAAAATTCGCAAAATTAAATACCTGCGACAAAAATATGCCGCGAAAATGATAAGAGTTTACGCGAAATTGAATACCCATTACACAACGTCCTATTTCAACTCACCTTGCCGAGCAGGTTGGGTCGTAATTCCACTGTGGGAAAATTCATATCAAAATATCTGGAAATTGTTTTCTGCAAATAAAGAATTTAACATATCATTATTATCATCAACTAAAATTAACTAATAATTATACAGTTGAACCTGAGTCCCATAGGTGACCACTTCTCTACATGTAAGTGACCACATGTTAAAGACCTGCATATTACTATAAGTGAAACTTCTCGTAAGCGATCATCTCCTATAAGCAACCATCTTGGCCTTCCACCAATGGGAGAGGACTCTCTTTAGTTTTGTTCTTCACATCAAAATTCAACCCTGCTACTACTCAGTCCCTCCCCCTGGGTAAAGATGCTAGTTCATACTGGTCACCCACCCCTCAGTAGTTTTTCATGTAATAATACTTTTGAATTGGGTCCACAACTTTTTCCGCGCACAAGCTCTGACTGGCTCACTGCATTATTTGCATTGGCTGTGATTGGTCACAGATGTGATCATGCGCAGGCTAGGGGCAGATTCACCAGGCCCCTATGAGAAGTTTTAAGATGTAATGCCTTCTATTGCAATCTACATTTTCACAATTTTCTAGAGGAGTATGCCTGGCCCCAAAACCCTTGTAAGGGGTCTCACTTTTGGTACTGATACTTACACCCACCCCTCCCCCTTTCACAAAATGCTGGATCCTGCAAGAACTTACTGGTGATGGAAGCGACTTGTATCTAAAATAAAATGCACAGCCGACTAGAAGAGCATCTCGACTGAGAATCAATGCAGTTAGGGCAACTACAAAGAAACAAACAAAGAGTGAAACTTTGGATTAGGTGGGGTTTTTTACTAACTCACGGGTGTATTAGGGAGGTTACATTTGATTGTCAGTGAATATCTATGAGGTTATCCTAAACCTCCATTGCTAAAACATTCCTTAACTCAATAATACTGAAAGGTTGCTTAACCCCTATCCCCAATATAGCTTTAACTTCAAATACACAGAATGGCAAAGTATCAACTGATGAGGATAAGTCTAATACACATGTACACAACCCATGAGTGGATCTAGGGAGGGTTGAGAGGGTTACAACCCTCCCCCTATGAGAGGTGTTTCCACTTGTCTTGTTCTGGAGGAGCATGCCCAGACCTCTCAAGGAAATGAACGTTCAGTTCACATTACAACTCCCCCCTGCCCCCACCCCCTGCCCCCACCCCACCCTTTCATAAAACTGATCTATCAAGTTTCAAAACTAAGAATTTTAATACATATTGTAAAATAAGCCTGCATGGCAGGCATAGAAAGGGGAGGTGTATTCGCTAGAATTCAAATTATGTTTATGTAAGAATACGAATTTAAACATTTAATCAGAGGGGAAATAAAGCTCTTAAAAGTGTAACTGTGTTAACCCACCCTTGTATCGTTTCAAACAAATTGTCGTCCCTTCTCTGCACCAGGCCTCAAACTCCCTTCCTCCCTCCCCTTTATGCCTGCCATGCAGGCTATTGTAAAATAAAAATCTTCTGCCATTTCTGGCTTATGTCAGTAACACAACTTCATACTAAATAAACATTTTACCAACTAGTGTTATTTACCAGGTAGAAGAGACACCACAGTGAGAGATACAGTCAGCACCGACATCAGAATCTTGTCAGCTAATGGATCTAAGACACTACCCAGCACCGACTTCTGGTTTTTAAAATTTCTTGCTATGAATCCATCCAGCTAAATCAGTGGAGAAATTATATCATAATAAAATACCGTTTGTAGCCTGTAAATGTAACCACCCAAACCACCCAATGAGAACCAGCAACGGTAAAATTATTCTCACAAAATATATCAGCCTCAGTGGTCAAACAGTCCCAGCATTTTGACCGAACAATGTTGGGTCTTTATCGTGGTGTGTGGTGGCCAAACAAATGCAACAGGTCATGTGACTATTTCATATGGTTTTCAAATGTTCAAAGATGCTGGACGAATTGTGACTTGAATTAAACTTTCAAAGTTCCAACATGTTCAGAAATCATCACAATGTCACTGGCTTACCTAGTTCTTGGGAAAGAGGGGGGCACTAATATTAGAGAGGGGGGAGGGGACTTATTGCTACGTTAAAAATTCAAAATTATTTAGTTTTAGGGGTGGCGAATGGGCTATCAAAAATAATGAGTCTCTGCAAATTTAAGCCGAGTCTCGGAATCTTGGTGCTTAGAAAACGCGTCTAGGAATCGGAATTTGAAAAGCGCTTTTGGAGCGCAAAGTCTCTGGCTTGGATTTTACAAACAAATTCAAGTCTCGGGCTCGGACTTTTAAACTAGGGTCTTGGCGTCTCGGCAAGTCTCGTATTTACCATTCGCCACCCCTAGTTTTCTGAGTCTGCTTGTACCATACCATGTCAGTGATACCAGCAGCACCAAACAGAGCTAAAGAGCTGGCAAAATCCTCTGTAACAATCAGATAGCCAAGTACTGGTGTGGCCAGGATTCTGAGACTGGACAGCAGGTTTGGTACTGTAAAAATGTCTTCTTTCTTCAAGACATGAAAAGTGGTCTAAGTAAACACAAGTCTCACATAGCACAGTCAGTGTAATTTTGATTTTTCGCTTGCAAGTAAATACAAACAGAGACACCACATGTACATGTATAAAGATCTCTGTAATGTAATGCAACCTAATGTAACATGACATAACGTAATGACTGTATTTTATGAGGATCACCTGTGACGGTACTTAATAAAAACTGATAAACATATTTATAGCCCTTAAAAATTGGGAAAAAATGACAATAATTAGCACGATAATGTAGTGTCAATATAAACAAGAGAGCATGATCTAAGAGAAGGATTCCCGTGCCCCGTGATAATTTTTGGTGAAAGTTATTTTTATTTTCTTCTGATCAAGGCTCCAACATCACATTACTCAAACTGTCAGACCAATCAATTAAAAACAGACTTCAAAAAATTATCATTCGAAGAGACCCATGTATGGGTAGCCTGTGAGAGCAGCCGGTTTTCTAGGCCACTTGTTTCACCCGCCATTTCGGCGGTGAAACTCGAGCCTCAAGCCAGAAATACGTCTGCATTTGCAGGTTAATGTATGGGGGAATGTTTCTCTTAGATCATTCTCTCTTGATATAAATTTAAAAGCCTATTTTAACCTCAGTATGGAATTGTTTGGATGGAAACTCATATCTCTTCCTATCTTTTTGCTGTGAAAAACTGAGTTATGCCCAAGGGCTAGTGGCAGCCATTATGGGGAGTTGGATGGGGGTGGGGGTGGGGGTGGAAGTCAGAAGGGGCAGGAAGGGGGATGCTGGGGACACTGCCTGAGTGGTTTCAAAGTCTGGGGTTCTTGTCATATATTATCTATTTTTTATTGATTTCCAATT
This sequence comes from Desmophyllum pertusum, assembly GCA_029204205.1. NCBI lineage: Eukaryota > Metazoa > Cnidaria > Anthozoa > Scleractinia > Caryophylliidae > Desmophyllum > Desmophyllum pertusum. The sequence continues at coordinate 1,711,041 of MU826355.1, forward strand.
GATATCAATCGATTGATCATGATCTCGATTTCAATCACAGGAGCAGTGGGGGGGGGGGGGGGGCGCCGCCGTCTTCTCCTCCCTCTCCACAGTCCTCCTCTTTTCCCCACCTGATTTTCAACTCTCCCGTCCCCCCTCCCACAAACTTACCATTTCTTTCATTTGTTCGAGCTTCGCCTTGATTTTTCCAGTCCCTGGTTTTGTTTGTCCAGGTTCATCCCTGCCTCGTTGAAACTGAAACGCTGTAGATCGATAAGGTCTTGAACACAACACGGAAATGTCTTCGAGAACGCATCTACCTCGCCGCCAAAGAATGCTTCCAGAAATGCGATCTTCCGACGAGCAGCGATATCCAAGGAAGCTAAAGCTAGAGATGAAGGCAGCGGGCATGGTATACTTGAGTTTTGACGGAATAAACTTGCTCCCGTAACATTTTTTTAGGGTTGAATTTAGGCGGAGTGCCTTGCAAGCTCTGCAGACACCCGCCATCTTTCAACCCTCTCGTCACCAATCTCCTTCCAAACCAAACAAATGCGACGCCCTGGGCACCAGAACGAAAAGCAACATGGCGACTGGAAGTGGTATCATAAAAGGATTGAAAAGTATTTTACAAAAAACCAACCTTAAAAACGGTCGCCAAAACACTCTTTCCTGATCCTATGGAGCGATTAAAGTACGAGGAAGTTTTGTGGGACTTCAGGAAAAAGGAGGCTCTTGAACAATGGACGCTTATTACAGATGAACAATTTGGTGGATTGTCTAGAGCTGAGTTTGTACAAAATCCAGGGGGTCAAGCTGTGTTTAAAGGCAATATCTCCACTGAATTACCTCCAGCTTCAAGTGTTAAATACAGTGGCATGTGCTCTATCAGAGCACAGCCAACATGGGTAAGTTCTATGGCCCAGATGCTCTCTCCTCCCAGAGGCTTGCATAATGGAGCCTTAGGAGAAATCCGCTGAACGTGGTGGGTGTAGGCGCAAGTAGCGGCTGGATCCCTTTTTGCACCTGCACTCATCGCGTTCAGCGTACATCTCCTAGCGAGCATCTACGGATGAGAGAGGCCCAGGTGCACTTCTGCAAATACATCTATAAGCAAATTTACATCATCAAATTCATTGTGCTCGCCATATGAAATCAAAATGGCTTCTATTTGAAGTAAGTGTGTGATCGCAACGATCACACAGAATAATATGGGACTGTAAACAATCTAATAATGTGCAATTTTCAACTTTGATTTTACGTAAGAGCAGGATTGTGCACATGCACACTTCACATGCGTCAAATACATGAAAAATAAAATATGTATCTTCTTGTCATCCAGGATTGGAAAGGAGATGTAGAAGCAAATGATATCACAGATTATGATGGCATTGTAATGAGAGTAAGAGGAGATGGTAGAACCTATGCACTTAATGTTCAAACAAAGAGCGTCAGGGACGATGATATACACCAATCTTTTTTTCACACAAGAGGAGGACCCCTATGGGATATAGTGAAGGTAAAGATCAGGACTACAGTACATTTTATATCCCAACGTTACTAATCGAACCAAATCGAACATTCGATTAATCGAACTCAATTGAACCCAATCGGGTGATTGGGCTCGGTATTCGAACACAATCAAACTCTCACAAAAAAATTAATTTGGAGCAATCGAGTGTTTGATTTGGTCTGATTAAGTTTGATTAGGTTCGATTGAGTTAGATTAGGTTCGATGGCACTTGTTCTCACATGCTAAGACAGACTGTTCAAATATCTGGTATATTTTGAGTAATGTCAGATTGTTTGATTGAGTTCAATTGGGTTCGTAAATTGAACGCAATCGAACTCTCACACAATTTTTTTTTGGTTTGATTGTGTTCGATTACTGAAGCCAATTGAACCCAATCGTTTGATTAAGTTCGATTGGGTTCAATTTTTGATTACCGAACGGTTTGATTAGTAACATCGTGATTTATATGCAATCCGGGTCAATCTTCTGACCATCTGCACTTCATTGCGGCTTCCTTCGTGTAGTATTTGGTTTATATTTTTTCTATGGTTTGAAACCATCATTTAGTGGTTTCAATCTACATGTACTTTAAGACTAATTTGTGTGAAACAGAATTGCCGAAAATAGCGTGACATAGCCCCTTTAAGTCATCTTCTTCATGTAAAAATGTCCTGCCACAGTTTCTAATCCTCCTGTGAATCCATTCATCTCTTAACAGGTGCCATTCACAAAGTTTGTTTTAACGAACGCAGGATTTTTACAGGATCAACAGATGGCTTTTCCAAGAATACGTACCCTAGGCTTCACATTAGCGGACTGGAACACTGGCCCATTTCACCTTGAAATTGACTACATTAAGGTGGTCCTATTTATGTACCAACCGAAATTTTTCTCATACCATTATTTGAGTAAAGTTTGAGTTCTTTGTTATTATAAAGCCAGCAATGTTTTCACTCAGCTCACAGACGAACCAGCTTCCATTTTTGGGTCAAACTCCTGTCTATGAAAATAAACTGGACCTATGGTTGTTGTCAGGGAGGTTGCCATGCCAATGCGACATATTCCCATGGCAACAAGGTGATGCAGCATTTTGTTATTGGCTGATAAAAATCTGGCTTCTTATGAGAATTTTCTTGAAATGGCGATCTGATAACAAAGCAAGAGAGAATGTCTGGGGACTGGGTTATTATTATTAATTTGTAGTACCCAGATCCCATGGCCGAGGGAGATTTGAGTATGAGATTAGGGACTGGGTTGACCAGAACCTTTTTATCCCAGAACTTCTTAATTAAAGCCTGGGCCAAATTAGAACAAGAGCTGCCGACAGTTGAAGGATGAGACACAAGAGTTTTCTTCAACTCTCATGAGCCCGGGCCAAATGAGAGAAAACTCTTGACGACTCTGAAAAAATTGAGCAGGTTCAAATTCGACAAGAGTGCACGAGAGTCACTGAGAGCGCATGAGTGTTTCAGGCCAAACGAGAGTGAGAGGTTGAACTCTCAACAACTCTCATTCTCGTTTGACCCAGGCTTAATCACCGTTTTTATAAAGTTACATGAATTTTAGAGATGTTATACAGTTGAACCCCGCAATCTCAAACTCAAATCCATTACCCTTGCCCTTGTTTTTCAGTCATTTAATGCTTTAATAAATTACTCCTAAATCAGTAAAAACTATACTAGGAGGCCTAAATTCTAATACTATCGGCTATCTCGAGCTCCCCGCTATCTCGAACTGTTTTTTGTTTCCGTTGAGAGTTCGAGATCGCGGGTTCAACTGTGTAACATTTCAGTTTTGGCAACATTCAGTCAAATTAGTGATTAGTACTTTTAAGTACTGGTTTATTGAGAATGGGTTCACAATAAATAGAAACTTTCAACACTGATAGGCTCCAATCTCGCTTAATCCATCTGTGTACTGCGTGTTTTATTTTCGCGTACGTTCGTTTGCTTTCTCGCTTGTCCCCACTAACTGTAAACTGCTATGTAGATTGAAACCACTAAATGATGGTTTCAGCCTACGTAGCAGGCGCTGGAGTAAAATGAAGCGCGAGTTGGAGGGGCGCGTCTCTTCTTCACTCAGTGCCTGCTACGCATGCGCACTGCAAAACAGTCCGTTTTTTAGCGCGAGAGTAGAGCTGAACGCGGCCCGAAAAGGATCTGGAACGAACGTGAATATCACGAGTGGGATTGGGGAGAGACGCTGAAGCGTGGATTATCGGCGCGATCCTCGCGTCACGCATCAAAATCTCGAGAGAGCGTCAACAATAACTGGGAACCTGGAACAGTCCTCTTAATTACAACAAGAAATTCAACGGACTGGGTGTCGAATAGACTTGCTCCAAGTCGCTTGTCAAAAGCCATACACGCTGAGGGCTCGCAGGTTTATTGCGTGTTAGACGCGCGTGTTATAAAGCACGAGGACGACGCGCGAGTATGGCTGCTGAACGAGCTCGTTTTCTAGTTGTTTTTTTCTCGCGCACCAGCCTCGCGTGTCGTTCTCGCGTAATTAACAGCCTTATTCTTCCCAGAATAAAACCCTTGCGCTTCACTGTGCTCGCTCAGTGAATCAAAAACTCTTGATCATAAAAATTAAAACGAACGACTTGAAGCAAGCCCTTGGTGTCGATCATCCGTAAATTGCATTCCTCGGTCATGCGGGTATGTGTATGCCTCTGATCTCTTTTGAATAACTTCAATAAGTTTGAGGGAAACGCCCGAGTTGTCGTTATCAACACTTGTGAGTCACTTGTACAATAGCTGAATTCTCACGTTTTCGAGTCTTGTTGAAATGTATAAAAAATGGATGCGCAACTTGTCACAAATACATTTTCATTTCGGGAAAGGCTTGCTCATTGCCTAAATCGTTAGAAGAAGAACGCTTTGTAGATAACGGTAATGGAGGATTTGAAACCAAGAGAAACGTCCATTCCCAGTGACCAGCTTGTACGTGAAATGAAAGAAATGCTAAACAGTTTGATCTCTAAGCTTTCTTCTGTCGGGCTCACCGTCCACGTGCTTCAAAACCGCCCGGTCATCACGGAACGAAACGAGCTCGGAACATTCAACGTCGTGGACGGAGAGGCAGCCTTGCAGTTTGTGAATCAACCCGAACATGCGGACAAAATTATTTGCTTTAATTCCGAGCGGTTTTATTGTCATACCGAGTACCTAGTTCTCAGAAGTGAATATTTCCGAGCTCTGCTATGTGGTGTTTACCGCGAGACAACCATGGACATGATTTCCATTCACCTCCCAGCGCCTGGGAAGATGGAGCCTATGTTGCACTTTATGTATTCGGGGGTTGCAGATGGCGCGCTCTTTGAAGCTCACGAAATCTTCAACACGATTCAAAATGCAAATTTCTTGGGCGTAGAGGAATTATCGAGCAAGGCTGCTGAGAATTTCGCCACAAGGTGGAAAGTCTTCGCTGTATCTCCTCTGTTCAGACGAAGCATCGTCGATTCGGAATTTGTGTCATCCATTCTAGAACTTGGAGCAAAAAACAATGTTTTCAGCGAAGGCGACAAGCTGAGAATAATCGTTTTATGGAACGAAGAAGAAGAAGGTTTGGAGCGCATTTTTCCCGAGTCGACTCGTCTTTTAACGGAGCACAAATGCTTAGAGAAAACCGGCATTGCAGATTTGGAGTGGGCGCTGGACAAGAAACCTGGACTGTTCAACACCTTGGATCAATCCATGTTCCGCGTGGTTTACCAACGCGCGATGCAAGATTCCGCGCGTGCGCGCGAGGAAACACGCGTCCACGAGGACAAGATCAAAAATCTTTCTCAGTGCGTACGCACGCTAACGAGGCAACTCGAGGAAGTCCGCTGCAACAGGTGTCAACTGTTTCTTCCTCGAGCCGCCATGAAGACTAGAACTTGCATTGTGACGCGGCATCTTGGCGAGTACGTGGTGAACAAGGGATGGAGTTGCTGCAGGCAACTCATCAAGAGAAGCAAGGGATGCAAGCCAGTCAGTCTGTCCAGGCACTGCACGTCTCTGAATACAATGTCAAGATGAATTACGTCATCGTAAACACCATGGCAATGATTTCGTCTTGGTTACCATGACAATTAAGAATGACATCATCATGATTACCATGACGATGTAGCATTCCTCGGTCCTGCCATTTCCGGAACTATGTATATAGTCAAATCATATTTTTAATACAATGGACATTATTTTAGTATTTTATTTGCATTATCTTTTTTAACAGTGGTTTTAAACGAAAAACGACATTTTTTCTTTCGCCTTTTTATCGAAGGTGTATGTTATTTTAGTGCCGAAAAAAATATTTATTTTATTACAAATCGGAACTTATCAATAGATAGCCGGAATTCTTATGCGTTTTTAGTATCTAATGTTAAAAATAATAGCATTCTCCGATTATTAGATCAGATGAACTTTACAAAGCTACGGAGAAGAACTATTATTCTAATGTATTTTTATATCTATATATATTATATCATCTTCAGATTTTAATTTATATGCAATTAACAAATATTGAAAACTTCTTTTGTTTGTTTGTATGTGTCTGGAAGAGGTTTGGCTATTTGTTTTAGTGGGGGAGGGGTGCGATAGTTGGGAAATCTCCTGAAACTATTTCTCTTGTCTGAAATTAATCAACCTCTCCCCCGCCGCCACCCAATTTTTGGGGCTGATATTTCAACGACTGGGGGGGGGGGGGGGGGGTGGGGGGGGTGCTGGACAATCTGAAGTGTAACTGAAACCAAAGTCATGACGTCACAAAAATTTAAAAAAAAAATTGATCAGTTATTCGGAGAAAGCATGTCAAAAAACGTCCACTTGCCAAAAATTAGCTCCATTGACATTTGCGGCCGAGATATGGGCACTTCAGGTTTTAATTTCTCCATACAAACCCTTCTAATTTTGCATCGGTTCTTTCACAGGTCACCAAAGCGTATTACAGTGAAACCCCGATTTAACGAACCTCGATTTAACGAAGTCCCCGATTTAACGCACAAATTTATTCAGCCCGGCCAGAATTACAATAAAATGTATGGAAAAGAACCCCGATTTAACGAACCCCGATTTAACGAAATCCTCGATATAACGAACACAATCTAGAAGCCCGAATGTAAAATCTACCCCGATATAACGAACGGAATGTCATCATGCCACAGAAGATGAATAATCGACTACAGTAAAATATTTTAATTCTCTAAGAAAGTTGTCAGCAGTCCATTACAGTCATACATGTTGCTAAAAATAGTACTGTCGTGGCCATCTAATCGGCTTTATCTTCTTTGTCTTTAATCAGTTAACATTACGCCAAATTAATTATTAACTATACCCGATTTAACGAAGTTTTTGGTCAGTTTTCAACAAATTCGTTATATCGGGGTTCTCGATTTAACGAAACCCCGATTTAACGAACCAATTTCCCCAGTCCCTGGCACTTCGTTAAATCGGGGTTCCACTGTATACAATCTCTCATAATACGCTTTGGTGACCTGTGGTTCTTTCCGTTTAGAACAGGCGCAAAATTAGAGAGGTTTGTATGGGACGGTAGCAAACTTTGAACCTCTATATCGTTTGTTCTATTTGTGCTAACAAATTGAAATTTTGTGGCTGATCACATACATCAGCAATCTTTATCTAATTATGGGATTTTGAGGCTTGATACAAATAATTTGCAAATTTATGACGTCATACTTTACCACTCTTCGGGAGTTGGCCGATAATTCGACTTGCAGAAAGTCGGTTCCTCGATCAGCTCGGGCATCAGTACCTGTCTTTTCGCAGCATGGATTAAAAAAAAGTACATATGATCTGACAAATAAAAATACAAAAACCGCTTTGCATTCTAAATCTCAACAGTATTTCTCGCGGATTTTTTAATTCGCGCGCTGGGCATGGATCGAGAAAATTACGAGTGAGATTGGGGAGAGCGCGGACGGACTGGTATGGAAAAAATCTAACTTCCGGCTTGGTAACCGAGTCTTACTTTTGTTTAGAGATCGAACCTCGTCACAGAACGTGGAAAAAAGATTTCCCATTCATAACTTTGAAGCGTATAAACTTGTCAAAATGTCGTCTTCTCGATGTGCTTGTGGACTTGTAGCGTTCTTTGCTCTTTTCTGCTTTGTTATTTCAGACGATGCACTGCCACCAGGACATCACAATCCCCTACATGATTCAAAACTAACTCACGATAAAGAGTAAGTGCGCTGGCAGGATTTTTACATTTAAGACTTCCTTTATAGCTTATATTTGATTCAGTTTTATATTTATGCTTACCCAGAGAATATTTTTTATTCTCACAGCTCTATATATTAAATTTAATTGGTTTTATGTTGATTGTATCTCTTTTGAGATATTACACGTGCCGTACTTTTGGTTTTCATCAAGCGAAATCGTCCCCAAGACATGATGAAAATCAAGAGATTTTTAATTTTAAAATACACGTGTACTTAAGCTTAAATATATTTGAAATTCACGAGATTATAGACTGCAATATCTAGTTTATAAAGCTTCATGTTTTTGTAGCGATGAAGTTTATTTATTTTATTTTATTTTATTTTATTTTAATTTAACTTATTTATTTTATTGCTAGAGGAAAATTTGGGGCATGTCTGAGATAATAATCACTAGGTTTTGAAATTTTTCTTTTCTTTTTTTTCTCATCACATCTATTTATTTATCACATCTTTTTCTGCTTGATGATTTACATCCTTGGAGCAGTTAACTAGTCGGGGGAGACAAAGTTTATAATCTGGCAAAAATTGACGCAATGATTATTAACTTTGTCTCTCCCGACTAACTGCTCCTGGGTCTCCGAGGATGGATAATGTACAGTGGCAGATCTAGGGGAATCCCCCCACCCCACCCCACCCCCCCTCCTTACGGGCAAAATTACTTAAGGAATTTTTTTGGGGCGCCCACCTTATTGCAATTGACAGGTCTGTATCCACCACTGATGTGTTGATTGTGTGAGGAGAAATTAAATATATTAAATATTTGTTTTATGCTGCAGCCACATTAAAGAGCATCTCAAGGATGAGGTTGACCTAAAGGATGAACAAATGTCTGACGAGGATTTGCAATTCCACTACTTTAAACTTCACGACTATGACAATAATAACAAATTGGACGGCATTGAACTCATGAATGCAATGACACATTACCACGATGAAGAGGAAGAAGGCAAGAACCCACATTACTCAGATGATGAAATGGGAAATATGATCGATCAGATCTTAGAAGAAGACGACCTCAACAAAGATGGCTATATTGATTATCCAGAATTTGTGGCATCACAGAAGTCTTAAGAAGCAGATAGTGGAGTCATACATCGACATGTACACACTGGGGTGGGACTCTCGTATAAAAGCAATGGGGGTGATTGTCGTACCTTTTAAGGGTTAATATTTTACTGGCTTGGTATCGCTTAGGGTGTTTAGATATAAAATGGCAATCGTTAGAGTTATCCCGGTACCTTTAAGCTGGAAACTTGAAATGTGGCATCATCTACAAAATGTAGTTTTGTTTTAGGTTAGTGGTGGCAGCACATCTTTGGGGTGAAAATGAGTTTGAGTCACGCCTACAAAACAAGATTCTGGTGCTTTTTAGAGGTCGCTTTTAAAATTTCCGACAATCACCCTTCAATGTCACTTTTATATTGGAGTCCCCCCCCCCCCCCCCCCCCCACCCCCACCCTATCCTCAGGATCTACACATGGAATAATTAGTGTCTCCAAAACCTTTCATTGATTCATTGATATTATTGATAATCAAGAGAGTATAATAAATTATTATTTATACTCTCTTGTGATAATATATTAGTGTACTAGTGTCCGGTAACTTCTTTTACTCCTTAGAAAGACATTATTTTGAGATTCAACCCAAAAATGCTTTAAAATATTCTGGCAGCTGGTGATTTTGCAGCATACAGTCTAGCTATTATTTGTCACTTACTTCACACTGAACCCCCTAGCGAGGACTCAGTCCTTTCTGCCTTGACTTCACCTGCTATCCTGTGTACTACAGTACTACAAAGCATTTTGAGAGGGCTGCAGTATGGAATTTTTCAGCTGGATGTCAGTGAAGGAAGTGAATTGTCACTTAGTGTGTCTCCGTTCTCAGGCAATTGATTTCAGATATTTACATTTTTATTTACAACAGAATTATTACCCGGTACATTGAATTTTATACCAAGAGATATTGATATTGAGATATTCTATTAAAAAATCAAAAGCACACAATGCTTTACACTTGGCTTTGCAGGAATCAAAATCTGTTTTCAACAAAGTTTGAAAACTTACAGTTTATAATGTGTGGTTCCAGAATATATCCATACCTCCCCCATGGAAGGTTTTTTGGTTTGAACCCCCCTCCCCCCAGGAATTTCCAGTTTAGCTTCATACTTTCCTTTAAAAAGTTTGGCTTTTGAGACCCCCTACCCCTCGAAATTTCCAATGACCTTCCTTGGACTGGGTATGGATATTTTCTGGAACCACACAATAACAATTAAGCTCATGATGTGAGCGGACAGGGAGGGGGGGGGGGGGGGAGTTTAAACTTCCCACTTCCATAGATTTTACTTCCAGTTGGGCCCCTTCCTTTATTAGTGGCTCTTCTATGTGAAATGATATGCAATTTTAGAATTTTTTTAAATATTTCTCCCAGTTCCTACCACTTTGGAATCCCCATTTTTCCCACCCCCCGTAGACTTCTTACACCCTTTACTTACGGGATACCAACCCCATCCCCCCCCCCCCCCCCTCCACCATGATGCATGTAATAATATTTTATTGTCTTTCTATAAATATAAATGTAATATTACAAAATGATTCACTGTTTGATATATTTTATCTTGACATTTTGCAGTAGTACTGTCAAATAAATGTTTCTTCATTTAAATACCCCTCTCTAAAATGCCCCTCTAGCCTGCGTGCAGACGTTCTCCTATTTCCTTGCTTCTCCTATTTCCTTTTCCGCGTGAAGCAAGGAAATAGGAGACGTCTGCACACAGGCTAATGCATCCTCCGGTGAGGACTAAGTCCTCGGAAATGTTCGGAAATGTTCACCCGAAGACTTCCCACGATTTCCAAAGATGACCCGAACCCTTCCGAAGATTTCCTAATATTTCCCGGAGATTTCCGAAGATTTCCGAAAATTACCCGAAGATTGAGGCGAGAATTCAGGGAGCAAGGAGCAACTCGAGATGATACTAAATTGCATTTCAATCTTTCCATTTGTGACGTTTTGAACAAATTATGACAAATCGTAGGCTTCGCGAAAGTCTGACTTGCAACACATTTAAAGTTTTAGTGTTTGGTTTGCTAGTATTCTTTCCATGTAGCATAATTATAATTTTCTGGCGATGACGAACAAACTCTTGTGAAACTAACCAATTCTGCATACCGATTGAGTGACAACGAACAAACAGCGAAACACTGTTTTATCCCGAGTGGTTTCTTTGTACTTAATCAGTGAAAACGACGCATTGGGATAAATTAAGCTGCGATAAAACTTGTAACTCTATTTTTTTGCTCACGAAAAATCAAATTTTTTTACCCGCATCCAGCCGAGAGGTCTGTATTTTTTGAGACAGAGAAAGTTGCAGTACAGTTGGTACGCTGGTTGAAAAACTACAAAAGGGCACTTAGTCGAACGGTTAGACGTGATTTCATTTAACCAGGTGAAACAATATCTAACAGTTAGTACTAAATAGTCAAAACTAAACAAAAGAAAACAATGGAATTAGTGTCTAATAGTGTAGTAACTATTTCACGGGTTTAGTAAAATCACTCTATTTCGAAAGCCTACCAACCTTTTTAATAAACGCACCGGGCTGTTACAGCAGAAGCTCTTCTCTCGCAAGGAACTTCTCTAAAAGTGATAATAACTTGAGTTGTACGTGGTGCTAAATGTATTTTTCGCCACTAGGAGGTATACGTTTTTCATATTTCCGCGATAGAACGACGTTTTCTTGGTAATATACCAAATATGGACAGAGATGAAGAAAATTGTTGTAGAACTTACGCTACCCCAAGCAAAAGACGCTTTAATAAGTCCAATTACAGAATTCAACATAATGTTTGAGAAAATATATAAATTTTGTATCGGATTAAAATTCCAGGATGTTAAAAATTGTAAACAAGCTACAAATGGTTGTAGGATTTCTGTAATTAAAGGTCTCTTTGCGTGAGACAACGTAAACATCATGGCGTATCGTATTAAATTTAAATTAATTTTGAAATAATTTGAAACAAATTGAAGAAACGTGAGAAAATCACACCGAATATGTACATTGTCTGTGATAATTACTTAAATATCCCCATTACAGGTTGTTCAGGAAAAAAGAATTGATTTAGCAGAAGCACATGTATTGAATGACATGGCGGTTTTTCTTGGTTGACCGACTTACTACTGTTTATCTTTTAAAACATTTTCAGTGAAAACAAATATTAAAATAACTCATCGTGGGAGATGGTGCCAGTATACTGTGTATTCAAAATAAAATAAAAATATTTGTTCTGCAGCATTCTGTAATAACGACGCATTTTGTAATAACTTACGCATTTTGTAACAAATGGAAACTACGCATTTTGTAATAAGGGTTGCAGTGTTTTGTTATAATCGTCGGTCTACGCAATTTGTAACAATTCGCTGACGTAAATTGTAATACGTTTCTCCAATCTTAGGTACATCCATTTCCTATGAGATTGATTGGGATTCGGATTGGGTTCCTTCGGGAATTTATTGAGGCTTTACCATGCTTTACCCTTGAGGATTCAAGTTTACATGGTTTTAAAGAGCTCAACTGCATAATAACGCAGGCGATAGAGATATTTTAACACAACTGCAAAACTGAATAAGGTCAAGATTCAAGCCAAAACATTTTCGTCCACCATACATACATACTTTATCAGTATCTTTCCCCATGGGGGATTTTCGAAGACAATAACACTAATTACATTACGGTAACTAATTAATACTAATTAATAATACTACATTCTAATAAAGATATTCATGAAACTCTTCAATCAATTTACGTTTTCAAGGCTTTTTAGTATCTTGATGGTTTACATTGTATCCCTTATTTTCTCTTGATTGTATCATATGCGATGAAACAAGAAACTGCTTAAAACGCCAAGATAGCAATACTGTTTTATTTTGAATTCAGTATGCGCCATCTCCCACGATGGGTTATTTTACTATTTGTTTTTCAAAATGTATTACATTGTAAAAGATAAACACTGGTAAATCGGTCAACCAAGGAAACGATGTCATTCAATACATGTGCTTCAATTATTTTATTTATTTTATCCTTTACAACCTGTAATGGGGATATTTAAGTTATTATATATAGACCAGCATAGACAATGTACATATTGGGTGTGATTCTCACGTTTCTTCAATCAAGCCATTTGCTCGACATTCGTCTCGCGTCAGCCGCGGGACGTGTTTTTTTTTATTCCCTCCTCCTCCCCATGCCTTGTCCACTTGTCTCATTGTGTAATTAGGTGTCTGTTTTCAGTGCCCTCACCTTTACTGGGCCAGACTATGTATCAATCATTTTTTCAACGAAATTTGATATTTTAATAAAAGCGGCTATGGGCCTTTGTCCATAGCCATATTAGTCCAAACAATATTGTTTGATCATTGCCCAGTAAACAGAGCTCAGGCAAGGCAGCTTTGGGGTTAATTTGTTTAGGGTTAAAGAGAAAAGGCATAATAATTTAAATTTAATACGATCCGCCGTGATGTTTAGGTTGTCTCACGCAAAGAGAGTCCGTTAGGCCTTTAATTACAGAAAACTAGAACCATTTTTAATGTAACTTGTTTACAATTCTACAACATTTTTCCTTATCTATGTCCATATTTGGTATGTTACCAAGAAAACGTCGTTCTGTCGAGGAAAAACGTATACCTCCTAGTGGTGAAAAATACATTTAGCACCACGCACAACTCAAGTTATTATCACTTTTGGAGAAGTTCCTTGCAAGTGAAGAGCTCTGCTGTAACAGCCCCGTGCGTTTTACTAAAAAGGTGGGTACTTTAATTTGAAATAATCGTTCGATTATCAACCAACAAGCGTCGCGCTTTTGTAATTTTTCAACTAGCGTACCAACTGTACTACAAGTTTTCTCTGTCTCGAAAAAAACAGACCTTCTGGATGCGGGTAAAACCATTTCATTTTTCTCGAGAGAAAAGTGGCCGGGAGTCACTAGTTTTATCGCAGGTTAATTTATCCGAATGCGTCGTTTTCACTGATTAAGTACAAAGCAACCACTCGGGATGAAAAAATGTGTTTCGTTATTTGTTCGTTGCCACTCGATCGATACGCAGATTTGGGAAGTTTTACAATTGTTCGTCATTGCCGGAAAATTAAAACTTCATTCATGGAAGGAATACAAGCAAACCAAACGCTAAAACTTAAATTTATTTAAAGTCAAACTTTTGCGAAGCTTAATTTGTCATGACAAGAGAAGGTCATGATTTGTTCAAAAAGTCACAATTGGAAAGAATGTAATAAACAATTTAGTATCAAGACTTCAAAACAGTCAATTGCGCAAGGCGCGAAGCGCCGAAAGCGTTGATCTTCGATCCTCAGAGTATCAGCTCGAGTTGTAACTTCACAATCCTACTATTGAAGTTGAAGGGACAGGGGAAATTGTATTCGTTATAACGGGGATTCATTATATCGGGGTTCTGTTCCATATAGTTTACTCCCTGACTTAAATTGGGCGGGTTGAAGAATATCCTTCCTTTTAGGACCGAGGAATTCGTTTTTATCGGGGATCCACTATAACGAATTCAAGGCACTCAACAATTTATTTTTCCCCAGGTTAATTCTGCTCAGCTTTTTCAAGAAAGTGAATACAAGATGAGGTTTGTGTTCGCCATTATCAGCATCCTGCTGCTGTTCCAGCCTGATGCGAGCCTGTCATGTGACACAGCCAACTGGTGGGGTAGCTTTGACAGGGAAGGGTGGTCTGTGTGCCCCAATGATAGAACCTACCTCAGGGGATTTATGAGAAGTAAGGGGGGGAGGAAATCATGGTATAGGGCTCCTAGAAGAAGGAAGGTGCTGCGCAGCCAGTGACGCGAGTTTCGCCAATCAGCCTGCAACCTGTAAAAACGCTAACTGGGTTCGAACGTTGGATGGGTGAGTAGTCAGACTACATGGATTTATATGCAAAGTTTGGTATCGATTCAGTGCTTCGTTTCGAAAATAAAGCATTTTGAAATTGGCATGTCCCAGATGAACTTGTTTTTGAAATGTCATTTTAAAATTTTTATACGTAATAATAATTTAGAAGTGATGTCTTAAAAGAGTTTTGAAGTGAAAGCTAATGATTTTGATGGTAGAATCTACTCACTTCTTGTACAATTTTATGGCCGCCATATTGGTGTCCCAAAGAAGGGTGACATGGCGGCTGCATATTATTGTAAATGGAATCGAAAGGCCGTGGGGAAAACGATTGGTAGCTGTACTGCTGAGGGTTCCTGTTCCTTCATCGCGGTTCCTATTAATTTCTGCTGAAAATATATCACCAAACATTTTCCTGTATTTTATAGTTTTCTAAAAAGAATCAACATGGCCATTTTAAAATGTCCTATACAAATTTCTCTGTGACTACATTAATTGCGTTCGAATTTAAAATTGAGGCCTGTTCTCACAGTGAGCTAAAACGCATTTTATGGCCATAGTCACGTGACTAATGAAAACGTTACACTTAGTTTGATATGAGAGATGTTTTATGGCAAATGATTTAATTATCTTATGTTGGAGCATCATCGTGGCCTTCAAATTGACAAAGTTATCGATGACTAGCTTCACACACTGGCTTTTTTTGTTATCGATAACTTTTTATGATCGACAACTAAATAGTTATCGATAACAATTGGTCTAGTCTGTCGAGGCCCTTACACACTATATAAGTTTCATTTATTATTCTACTATTACGTCATTTCACCATATAAGGTCACGAGAACACGCAAAATATGCCACGGTATTGACTAGTTGAACAGAGCGAATACGGAGAATAACATAATAGTCGGGAAATTTTGCAGTAGAATAATAAATCCCTTATTCGATGGTTTAACATATAATACGAGCGGACATTTTGCTCATTGCTCGCATTTTTCCTCTGCCCGGGACTCGGAAAAATACTACGCAACTCGCAAAATATCCGCGCGTATTATATGTTAAACCATCGAATAAGGTGTATTTATTTTTCATAACGTGAATATATTTTTGGAGATTATTGTTCTGTAGTTGATCCATGTTTCGGTTCATCAATCAGTCTGTTGTCGATATATTTCATTGTCTAAATTTGTTGCTTTTTCTTTCATTTCCTTTCCAGCCAAAATACATGGGCGTTATGCCCTAACGGTTATTACATGGAAGGCATGCGTCGCTCCGGAGGCTCAAATCTGTATAACATTGAAGAGGCAAAATGCTGTCATCCACAGAATCACGCTGATAGTTATGCTGGCTGTTACGATGAAGATGTCACCTACTCGTTTGACAACGAGGGTTGGAGCGAATGCAAACAGGCAGGCTATTACATGGCCGGCATCTACAAAGCAGCTGCGAAAAACTTTACTGCATTGAAAAATTCAGATGCTGCAAGATGAAAACCGGTAATCTTTAATTTAATTTGACATTATATGAATAAACTGTAAAATAATCAGAACGCTTAAAACAGTTCAACATATCTTGTCCAACATTGCTATATATTCATGAAGTGTATATATAACAATTGCAATTAATACTTTACAAATGTTTTGTTAACAAGGCCTAACAAATTTTTGTCATCAAAACAGAAAGTAACACGCCTAATATCGTGAAAAATACTTCGAAGGAAAACATGTTCCCAGTTCACCATAACATTTTACTTTCAGCTGCTGTCAATGGCGGATGGGGTGCCTGGGGAGACTGGGGAGAATGCAATGCTGCTTGTGGAGCTGGAGAGCAAGGGCGCACGCGCACTTGCACCAATCCCCCTCCGTCTAATGGTGGAGCGCAATGTTCAGGATCCAACAAAGAAACCAGGTCATGTAATAATGGCCCATGCGTAGGTAGGTATAGTAATTGAATAGTTTTTTAAATTGAGTGTCGAAAGTAATCCGGAATTGCTTTGGTTTTGCTATACTACGCTCTATGATTGGCTTAAAAAACTCGCGCCACCTACTCAACCAAAACCAAGTGTTTTCCCGCGCTTGGCCCCGGTTACGTGTATTTGCTTCGCGTTCTCATTGGCTCATTCTGTTGTTTTAGTTTGTCATGATTGGTCATTGTTATAAGCTACACCAATAGACTGGTCGAAATGTTGTAGAACACCTGGAGAAGCTCAGTTCGAAACAGCCGATCTTTTTGGAAGCGCGAAAATGATATCGTTTTCGCATTCACCTTGACCCCGTTTTCCTCCATTGTACTAACCGAAAAACCTAAAAAATCCCAAAGAAAATAGATCATAGTGACTCATAGATAGAAATGGCTTTCTTCTTTATAATTTTACTTTCGTCGCAAATTAAAACATAAATCGAATTAAAAGTTGTCGAATGGTTTTGTGCACGCTTTTAGCAATATCTTTTTCCTTCCGAATATGTTTTTTAATTTTTAGAAAACGATTATTTAGCATAGCCACAAAGAAAAAGCCGCAATGTGCGCGCGCTAATTACGCGCGGAATTAGGCGCAGTAAGGATGCGCAGTGTAATACTAAGGATTATTATATGGCAAACTGGTCCACGATGAAAAGGAGCATTCTGATTGGTTCCCTGAGCGGTCCGAATTTTGCAATATGGACCGCAAAGATGGACCGCTCACGAACTCATTTCGCCAAATTACTTTTATGAAACATTGAACAAAAGAAAACTGTTTTCTATTAAGTGGAAATTTTTTCCTCGTGTCTGGCGGACAATTTTAGTTAAACTTTTCGCAAACTCTTTCAACGGTACTGCTCAGTAGCTTTCATTTGAATGGTCACACACTAGGGTTTCATACACAGACTTAAAAGCTAGAACCACCTTGTACAGCATAATAAACAGTACCACATGAAAGTACTACTCAGTAGCTTTCATTTGAATCACACTAGGGTTACATCCACAGACTCGAACGTTAGAACCACCTTGTACAGCATAATAAACAGTACCACATGAAAGTACTACTCAGTCGCTTTCATTTGAATGGTCACACACTAGGGTTACATGCACAGACTCGAACGTTAGAACCACCTTGTACAGCATAATAAACAGTACTACATGAAAGTGCTACTCAGTAAGATAAGATAAGATAAGATAAGATAAGATAAGGTAAGATAAGATAAGACTTTTATTTAACTTGGACAATACACTTAGCTATAGGTAAAAACACAAGCAAATTTACAGGTAATGCCAGTAGCTTTCATTTGAATGGTCACACACTAGGGTTTCATCCACAGACTTAAAAGGAACAACCACATTTATTGACTCAAGGTTTGACTCTGGAAGTGAAAGGTTTAAACCGAATGCGAATAAAAATTGTAGTTTTGTCCGTACCGTACCGTAAAATCGATTATTTCAGTTACAGTGCAATTAACTACTATTAGCGGGGTCTCTCAAACAGTATTGACCAATCAGATTACAGGGTACGAACAATGAATTTCAACTAAAGTTGTTTGAACCAATCAGTTTCCGTCCGCTTGAGATTGTTTCAAATGACTTTATTTCCCAGGAGGCACTTCACCTGGTTCAATCGTCGCTGCTGTCGCGTACACATGCAGTCCGATCTTTGCGTAGTTTTCGTCGCTCCCCACACTCCCTTGACCCTTCTATCCTTTCCCTTTCCCCTCTTGTTTCATTCTCCACTGACATCGCTCAGTGTGGCTTGGTGTAAAGGGTCTCGCTGTGGTGTCGGTTTCCATAGCAACCGTCCATGCACCTACCCCTCAGTTGGGTCCCCGCCTTCGCTTCGGGGGCCAGTCCACTGGTGCCTCGATACATTAATTGGAATTCATTGTCCGTGCCCTGTGATCTGACTGGTTAATTTTGTTTGAGTGACCCCGGTAATATTAGTCGAACTGTAATATAATGAATGAACTTTATGAATGAACTTTATTATAGTGTAAATAAACACATAGCAGAATGAAATCTACTAATTGGGGACACTATTTTTTGGGGGACACTATTTTAGAAATAATTAAAAATTAATTGAGTTAAAAAATTATACTGAGAACAAACACAAATTTCAAGAAACAACGCCTTCGATCTACGACAATGCTTGAAGAGAAGAGAAGAAAAATACTGTCCATGGGACTTCTAGCTCTACACTGTTGTACATTTGTAATGAAAAACATTAAATAGTCTTTTTTATATACTCCAGGGAAAAATTGCTGGATTTTGATTGGTTTAAGACAGAGATAATGTTTCGTTAATTTTTGTTCTTCGAGCGCAAAATTACTCCGATGATCGCCCGAGGATCTCCAAAGATTCAAAAGTTAAACAAAAGTTTTCTTTTTTATGTGTGTTTCTTGCAATAGCCCTGACATTCTTTGACGACTTGGCAAAGTAGCGCTTCGATTCCTTAATTGTACGTTGTGATTTCTTTGTATAGTAAATGGAGGCTGGAGCGACTTTGGAGCCTGGGGCGAGTGTAGTGTGACGTGTGGAGGCGGTATTCAGGAGCGTGCAAGAAGCTGCACCAATCCCCTCCGTCAAATGGCGGCAATTGCTGTGTTGGAGCCAACCACGAGGCACAAATCTGCAACCACGAGCCCTTGCATAGTGGAGAAAGGTAAAAATTATATATTTTCAAATGCAAACAATGACCACAGATTTAAAAAAAGCCTGAGACAATTTTGCCAATGACAGCGTCACGCCAGGTCACGTCTTGTCATTGGTTAAATTGAAAAGTCACAGTTACCAAAAGTATGATTGACAGATTAATAATTGATTGACGTCTCATACCATTTCAGTTAATGGTGGATGGAGTAAATGGTCAGATTACGGCAGTTGTAGCAAGCCCTGTGGAAAAGGGAAGAAATATCAGACCCGTACCTGCGACAACCCGAAACCCTCAGGAGGTGGAAAGGATTGTAAGGGAAAACCTAGGAAAGGCAAGACATGTAACAATGGAAAATGTAAAGGTATGTAGGATCTAATGGACGATAGAAATATTAAACGCAGAAATAAACAGCTTTTCTGACTGAGTGAACTGAATTAGACTAATCAGACTGAAATTCGTGAGAAAAGTGGCGATTTTGGCAAATCTTCGTTGGAGCACTCGACGATTCGGTTCTTACTTTAGCCACGGTCAAATGCTCGAGCATGCGCAAAGGCGTATATTCTTCTCGCCGGCGTGCCAATTTCCCGCACAAAATTTTAAAGAAAAACCAACAATCCTAAATAGAAACTTTGATAGTAATTTGCGAAAGGAAACAAAAGTAGGTAAAAGGAGAAGTTTAGACTTTTCAAACACAATGCTCATTATATTTCCAGCATTCTGTTGATTTACCATTTTTTTTAGACGTTTATCAAAAAAGTTAGATGTGTTTAAAACATGGTGTAATTTTGAGGTTTGTCGGCGTAGTTTATTTTTGTTTGACGTTTGACCGCGGTGGAGTTCTTACTAATAGATCCAATGAAAAACTAGCGAGCACTCACTTAGTTTTACAATTGTCTGCGAAAGCAGCCTGTGTGTGTTTACATAGACTTTATACAGCCAAACTTAAGCCTAAAATTACCCAAATAGTGAGATCTAATATCAAATTTTATTAATTTTTCAACAGATTGAAGGGGGACACTTGGAACGGGATAACCAGGTAAATTTAAGCAAGAGTACTTTCCTTATGTATCATAGATTCTAAAGAAATGACTTGACAATTTTTTTTATTTTGCAAAGTTTGGTTCTTTCATATTAATTACTGTATAAATCAAACGAAGTGAATAGAAGTCACTTCGACAAACATTTACCGTATACTGTAGTGGACGGAACCAAACCAGCCTATGCCTCACTAGGAACGAAGTGGATGAGTGAGTGAAACCGGAAATAGCGCGAGTAGGAGAAAATGAATGTCTCTTAGCAACTATCGTCGCGACAACCGCTGGCTCTGAGCAAAACCTATGGGGATAGGATTTGGCTTTGAACGGTCTTGTTTCCCAACTGATTTGTCACTCTAAACAATTTTTAATGCACAACACTTTATGAATGAATGAATGAATGAATGAATGAATGAATGAATGAATGAATGAATGAATGAATGAATGAATGAATGAATGAATGAATGAATGAATGAATGAATGAATGAATGAATGAATGAATGAATGAATGAATGAATGAATGAATGAATGAATGAATGAATGAATGAATGAATGAATGAATGAATGAATGAATGAACGAAAGAAATGAATGAAAGAATGAATAACTTTATTAACGTGTCAATTATTTTGTAACCGAGGGGAAAAGTCCCCTCTCCTAATTGTGGACACGTAGAATAACAAATAACAAAATGGACTGCAATGGGGAGGCGGCGTGGTCGAGTGGTTTAGGGCACTGGATTTGAAATCTGGAGGTCCCTGGTTCAAATCCTCCACCCTGCCACTAGCTGGAATTGCTTTCGGTAGTCCCGAGTTCAATTCCTCGGCCACGCTTTGTAAATAGCCAACTGGACAGCTTCCCACCAGTTGGGATTCTTAACAAGTTTATGTTCTATTTACAATATTTCTTTGTTCATTTATAGTGTCCACAATTAGTACAGCAGTGCTAAATCCTCTGACACTTAAATAAAGTTGTTTATTTTTATTTATTATTTTTACAAACTTAATGAACTGCTCATAATATTTCTTGCAGATCTACAAGACGATCTGGAAACAACTGGGGATAACTTTTAAGAGGCTGTCTCTGTTAAAACCGACCAGTCGATTTTTCTTCGAAATTTGGATTTTTCTCATATGCTGGGATTTTGAAGCCTTTACCAAAGTAATCACTAAAATGAGTGTTATTTGATCACAAATTCTAACTGGAGTTATTTATGATCGATCAAAGTTTGGGCCGGTTGGCACTAATTTCGGGGCCCCCGGAACTGCAAAAATGACGCATATTGCCGTCGCCGTGAAAAAATAAATATTCGTCCTAAAGATCCAATTCTTTTTTTAATCTATAGATATATCATAGAAGTTTGTTCAGACTGTTGCAATTAGAATTCAATTGTGTTACTTCGGCGGTAAAAATTAGATTTTCTACCACACCTAAACGAGTTTTGAACGAAACACGAAAATAGCTCAACTTTGAGGGCAAATTTTAAAAATGTGGCACCTGTTTCAGACTGCTTAACTACATAAACAAAAACTAGAAATGACCGTTAATTCGAAACTAAAACAAAATTTGTCAGCACACTACATTTGCAACTCTAACAACTGTTTGAATTTTGGGAAATTCTGAAAATGTAACAGAAACGAACACATTCGCTCTCACAGTGTGTTCGGAGAAATTCACTTACTATAATCTCTTATCTGGCTTTCTGATGTAATTTTTGGTCTCTTCAGTAATCCTTGATTCCTATTAAGTAACGTCAGAACTCTAAACGTGTCCCTCCAGCTATATCGTTACCAACTAAAAGATATTACATGTAAGATACGTTCATCATTGAGATCTGTATCGAGCGTGACGGTCACATCACAACGTAGCAAGAACGGTCTTCTTTGCATTACTGACCATAATATTGTTCGAAGCCGCTTTGATGATGTAGATTAGTCTTGAATAGTTTGTAGAGGCATCTTGACGACTACTATTACACCACATGAACAGTAAATAGAGCCGCGCATCGAAGGATGGAAGGAAGAAAGGAATGCTGCGATGTTTACATGTGTAATCGTTCCCAGTCCCCTTGCGGTTTCGATGCTGTTACATTTTCAGAATTTACCAAAATTCAAACAATTGTTAGTGTTGCAAACGTGGAGTGCTGACAAATTTTATTTTAGTTTCGAATTAACAGTCATTTCTAGTTTCTGTTTATGTAGTTAAGCAGTCTGAAACAGGTGCCACATTTTTAAAATTTGCCCTCAAAGTTGAGCTATTTTCGTGTTTCGTTCAAAACTCGTTTAGGTGTGGTAGAAAATCTAATTTTTACCGCCGAAGTAACACAATTGAATTCTAATTGCAACAGTCTGAACAAACTTCTATGATATATCTATAGATTAAAAAAAGAATTGGATCTTTAGGACGAATATTTATTTTTTCACGGCGACGGCAATATGCGTCATTTTTGTAGTTCCGGGGGCCCGAAATTAGTGCCAACCGGCCCAAACTTTGATCGATCATAAATAACTCCAGTTAAAATTTTTGATCAAATAAAACTCATTTTAGTGATTACTTTGGTAAAGGCTTCAAAATCCCAGCATATGAGAAAAATCCAAATTTCGAAGAAAAATCGACTGGTCGGTTTTAACAGAGACAGCCTCTTAATAACTGTGAACTGGGCTGGGCTGGTAAATCACAGTTTGGGAAACACATATAAACAGAGGGATTATTTGACGGGAAAATGTTGGGCATCACGGCATATCGCCATATCATTTTATTATATGGATGTTGAAGTTCAGATATAACTTTATTATCGTTTATCAGTTATATCATTTGCTTTTTGGTGTGGGAAAAAATCAATAAAAATATAAAATACGAGATTCGTTGTTGTGATTTATTATTATTTAATTATTTCCTGAGCTGTTGTGATGAACCTTTCAGTTTCCAACTACAAGAAATGAATCAAAGATTCCTATGAGCTGGACTCGTGAATGAATAAATTAATATGCATAAATTATTAGCGAGATTAAAGCTTACAGACCATCGACCGAGCGAGTGAAATGTGTCCACCAAATACTATAACCCGTTTATTACTTTCGCATTCACGAGTTAAAAACGATCTTTGCTGACGCCATTGTTTTCAAACTCGATTTAGAAATTCAGCCGATTTAAAAACAGATATAATACTTAGAGCTTAGACAATTTATCTATCGTACCAAGTTTAGTTTTTTGCAGGAGCCCATTACCCGGAGCGAGCAACTCCCATATTACGCCTATATCACAGCGTTTTGACAGACCGGTTTATTTTTAGATTCCTTATTTGATCTTATTTCTGGGAAAATATGTGTTTTTCTGGTCACGTGAGTATTATGCTATGAAATAAAAGAAAAGAAAAAATGGCGACCTAATTGCGTCCTTTGTTACGCGGTGACGCCAATTAATAATTACAGAGGGAAAACGTTTGATTGTCTAGCGGGAATAGGAATTCGCGGGAAAAGCGAATCTAAAAATAAACCAGTCTGTTAAAACGCTGTGACACAAATCTATTACAGTTGCTCGCTCCAGGTAATGGGCTCCTGTTAACAGTAAATGCTGGAGAAAAGTGTGTCCTTCTACGAGGAAACTGAAAGAAATGACCGCAGCTATAGTCAGGGGGGGGGGTAGAAACACGCCTTACAAATGGACTTGGCCGTACGGACATAAGCACTCAAATAGTTGCTAAGGGGATTGTCCCACGGGAACTTATTAACAATAAAAAAGCATATCAGGCAAGAAATTCACACCTAAAATTAGTATGCAAGATAATAAAATGTTTATTGGAATGGGTGAATTGCTGGTTTGCAACCATTCCCGAGAGATTTAAATGACAAAGACCCTGGCGGCCATGTTGGATAACAGGAACAATAAAGCAAATTAGAATTATTTTGTTAATGGTCATCCAACATGGCGGCGATGACGTCAGTTACAAACCAAGAATTGGATAAAGTGAATAAATGAATAAATGCTCTCAAGTCGAAATACTCAGAAGAAAACAATCTGCCGAGCTCCCCAACGGGATTCGAACCCGTCTCCATTTATAATAAAATGTGTTTTCCTTGGTTGTTTTCCCTCGAAACGATAGCGTGTTATTTTCGTTGTTTGTCTGATTTCGCTTCGCCTCGTGTAATACGATAAAACATCAGTTTTCATCTACTTCACTTCCCGTTCCAGTAGCAGTGCTTCACGTCGCTTTAATATCCGACTGTATCCTGCAAACGCAGCTCAGACGAATTTTTCGCTTGTTGTTTCACGCGGCCAAGATATTTCTCGGCGGCGTGAAAGATCAGGCCAAAAATCCGCCTGAGCTGCGTTTGCAGGCTACACGCGTACAGCGCTGCGAGCTTGAAAAAGTTTCCCGAACTGAAACAATTAAGTTTAGATTGACGTCATTCTTAGCAATGGCTTGATTGACACAGGAGTCGCACTATTGATCTGTTGCCCGGGATCGCTATGTCTTGCCGGCTTTCCATCCCCCCTGAATTGAATCGAGGTCGCTCATTCGGACTGCTGAATTGCTCTTTGGTCCCTGACCGATGTAAATAAAATGCCACTAATGGTAAAGAGAGAGAGGGAGGGGGGGGGGGGGAGTTTCACGGAAAATAAAATTGTCCATTCTCATTCATATCGCACACGTGAAGAAAACAAACAAAAAACGCCGAGATAACTGTATTCGCGCACAATTTCATCAGTTGCAATGTTGGATCTACCCGTCAGTAGCATATCGTAATACGCTCCTGACCCGTCAGCCATTCCGGCCTCATTCTGTCCTCCATTCTATTCTATTAAGCTCTTTGTTTGCTCAATTCTCAACTGATTCACGGCAGGGTTCGCGGAAACTGATTATTATGGGAAATCACCACCCTGCACTATACATTTAAATTCTGGCGACTCGTTCATTTTCACTTTAAATATTTTCCACTTAATTGAAGTAATACTAAACCGAAACTGTCTAACTGTGCGCCCACTGGTTTGCAATTCAAACTTTTCACTGCAAAATAGCAAATATATGTTAGTGATTCATTGCAAACCGATTAAATGAACTGTAAGTACTTCGAGTGACGACCGATCGAGTCGAGTTCACTCCATCCTCGTCCCCAGGGCCCCTCGTTTTTTTTTCTCCAACCACGTGACCAAAAGAAACGGAGGATCTGGGAACGAGAATGAGTTCACTCATACATAATCCTGCAGATTGCCGGGCTTTGAGCGTCACACTCTTTTCCATTTTATTAGAGATTGAGTGGAATAATTGAGACAAAAACTGAACGTACGAACGTGAAACGCGAATTTTAAAAAACTGTGGACTATGATTAATCATTTTCTATGGGTTTATTTCGCCGGTTAGCCATTATAAATTGTGGTCTATTGCTTAAAGGGACACTGTCCTGATTTTAGCATGATTTTGGGAAGCTCAGGAAGAAGCCTGGGACAAACAACTGAACAAGAGTTGACAATAAAAACAATACAACAAATTTCGCTATTTTATATTGCTTTATTTCCCTACACCAACAAATTGCATAACTGATGCACCAATAATCCGAGCTTCAAAATCCATAAGAGGATATATAGCGTGAATTAAACATTTTCCCGTCAAGTAATCCTTCTGTTTATATGTGTTTCCCAAACTTTGATTCACCAGCCTTCATTTCCCATCATTGAAAGTGATCCCCAATTGTTTCCAGATCATCTTGTTGATCTGCAAGAAATATTATGAGTAGTTTCATTAAGTTTGTGAAGTGTTGTGCATTAAAAATTGTTTAGTTAACAAATCAGTTGGGAAACATGGCTGTTCAAAGCCAAATCCTATCCCCATGGGATTTGCTGAGCCTTTGATTAATTTATATAGTAATTATGAAAGAACCAAACTTCGAAAAACTTCTTTAGCTTAATGAGACACAGGGAAGAATCCATGACTTGATAAGGAAAGTACTCTTGCTTAATTTTACCTGGTTATCCCGTTTCAAGTCAGTCCCCCAGTCAATCTGTTGAAAAATTAATAAAATTATATATTAGATCTCACCATTTTTTGTACTTTTTGGCTTAAGTTTGTTTGTATATAATCTATGTAAACACACACAGGCTGCTTTCGCAGACAATTGTAAACTAAGTGAGTGCTCGCGCTAGTTTTTGATTGGATAATAAGAACTCCACCGCGGTCAAACGTCAAACAAAAATAAACTACGCCGACAATCCTCATCATTACACCATGTTTTAAACACGTCTAACTTTTTTGATAAACGATAAAAAAAGGGTAAATCAACAGAATGCTGGAAATATAATGAGCTTTGTGTTTGAAAAGTCTAAACTTCTCCTTTTACCTACTTTTGTTTCCTTTCGCAAATTACTATCACGGTTACGATTTAGGATTGCTGCAATGGTTTTTCTTTAAAATTTTGCGCGGGAAATTGGCGCGCGGGCGACCAGAATTTACGCCTTTGCGCATGCTCGAGCATTTGACCGCGGTTAAAATAAAAACCAACTCGTCGAGTCCTCCAACGAAGATTTGCCAAAAGCGCCACTTTTTCCCGAGCTTTCAGTCTGATTAGTCTGATTAGTCTAATTCAGTTCACTCAGCCAGGAGAGCTGTTATTTTTACGTTTAATATTTCTGTCGTCCATTAGATCCTACCTACCTTCGCATTTTCCATTGTTACATCTCTTGCCTTTCCTGGGTTTTCCCTTACAATCCTTTCCACCTCCCGAGGGTTTCGGGTTGTCGCAGGTACGGGTCTTATATTTCTTCCCTTTTCCACAGGCCTTGCTACAACTGCCGTACCCAGACCACTTAGTCCACCCACCATTAACTGAAATGGTATGAGACGTCAATCAATTATTAACTTGTCAATCATACTTTTGGTAACTGTGACTATTCAAAGTCAGTTAATTAGTACTTTATTATGCATGCAGTCATAGTCTCGTAGAATTGTGGTATGATATCCCATTGGTGCAGCGGTATTATATTAACCGCACCCTTGAATAATTATCACATTTCGTGTTTTTTCGACGGTAAAACACCACTACTACAGTTCAAAGATCGCCACCCACCCTCCCTCCCTTTGCGATCTGTGTTCGGTGCTCCTGCTGCGCCAGCGACATTCCGTGTAGTTTCATGGACGTTCATGACTACGCCGGAGTGTTGCTCTCCATATCTTAACCCAAGAACAATGACGGCAGGAAGAATATAGTACTATTGCAGTTGCTTTGGCAATTTGGTTTTGGTTTTACACGCTCAGTTGAAATTTGCTCTATTGGGAAAAATATAAAAAGAATAGCTTTGCAGGATTAACAGTTTAGATTTTAGAATTTTGATGACGTCAGATGAAAACAAAGAATTGGGAGGGAGAGTTATTCATTTTCCCCTCTTTTTCTCGCACTCGTTTAACAGCCTCGGCTGAATTTCAAGTTAGGCATATCACGTGATTCACTTGAGCGAGAATAGCCCTTTTCACGGTTAACCTGAATATTTGCATAACAATACAGTTAAACATAGAAGCGAGGCAATTTCGGGCACAAGCTGTAAAACATCGTGATTTTCTTGAGCTCCTTGTACTATGTAGTATAAAAATAGTTTCAAAACGGAGAAGAACTAAATATATAACTCTTTTGGTTAACATTTGCCGTAAAGATCGTAACCCGATCTCCCTGTTGCTTATGCGAATCTACTCTTGATTAATAGAGAAAAGTCGTTTTACATTTTTTCTAAAAACAACGTAAACTAAAAGAATTGTAGCTGTTCTACATTTTAAAACTGTTTTTTATACTAAAAGAGTTGAAGGAGCTCAAGAAAAACACGATGTTTAGCAGCTTGTGCCCGAAATTGCCTCGCTTCTATGTTCAAGTTCATTGTTATGCAAATATCACAAGTTAACTGTGAAAAGGGTTATTAATCGGTGGTCATTATTTGCAGTGACAAACCGAAATAATCATGTTTACCTTTCTCCACTATGCAAGTCTCAGGGTTACAGATTTGCGCCTCCTTGTTGTATCCAACACAATAATCGCCGCCATTTGACGGAGGGGGGGTTGGTACAGGTTCTTTCGCGCTCCTGAATGCCGCTTCCACATGTAGCACTGCACTCGCTCCAGGCTCCAAAGTCGCTCCAGCCCCCGTTTACTAAAAATAAATCACAACAATTAGGAAAGCGCTACTTTGCCAAGTTATCAAAGAAGAAACATACACGTATAAAATACTTTTGTTCAACCTTTGAATCTTTGGAGGCTAGGGCGATCATCGGAGTAATTTTTCCCTCGAAGAACAAAAATTAACGAAAAATTATCTCTGTCTTAAGGTGGCTGGTAACGGTTTACAGCCCTTGCGCTTTCGATTGATCGATACTACCATCTTATATCAGTTGATGTTAAAATAAAGGTATCAAACGATTGCCCAATCATCGGTGAACAAGTTATGATAATATTTGTGACATAATAGGTTACCATAGCAACAGTATTACCTGTCAAAAACACCCTTATTTTTAGCTTTAAGTGCTTATAACTCAAAAACGAGCCCGGTGACCCCATTTTTATAATTGAATAATGATCAGCATGTTAAGATACAACTTTTTGCAAAGTTTAAAAAAATTATGCGGAGGGAATTCAGGAGCCACCTTAAATTTTCGAAAATTTAAGGTGGCTCTGAATTCTCTCCGCAGAATTAGGTAACCTAATATACCAGAAAGATGATCATAACGTGTTCACCAATGATTGGGCAATCGTTTGATACCTTTATTTTAACATCAACTGAAAAAGGATGGTAGTATCGATCAATCAAAACACAGGGGCTGTAAACCGTTACCATCCCCAAGCCCCCCCCCCCCCCTCCCCTTCTTGAGGCCTAAAATTAAATAAGCCCCTCGGGACCTAATAGAGCTTTTACGGTACACGTAACCGGCGCCAACCGCGGGAAAACGCGTGCGACCAAGTCGCGATTAGTTTTGGTTTTACATCTGATTGGTTGAGCAGGGGGCGCGAGTTTTATAAGCCAATCACAGAGCGTAGTGAAGCAAAACCAAAGCAATTCCGGATTACTTTCGACACTCAATTGAAAACCGCTCTATATAATATATAACAACAATTTATATTGCGCAGTTCCTAAAGTTTACAGCGCTTCACAGTAATTCACTATTCAATTACTATACCTACCAGGGCATGGGCCATTATTACATGCCCTGGTTTCTTTGTCGGATCCTGAACATTGCGCTCCACCATTAGACGGAGGGGGATTGGTGCAAGTGCGCAGGCGCTCTTGCTGTCCAGCTCCACAGGCAGCATTGCATTCTCCCCAGTCTCCCCAGGCACCCCATCCGCCATTGACAGCAGCTGAAAGTAAAGTGTTATAGTGAACTGGGAATATTTTTTCCTTCGAAGTATTTTTCACGTTATTAGGCGTGTTACTTTCAGTTTTGATGACAAACATTTGTTAGGCCTTGTTAACAAAACATTTGTAAAGTATTAATTGCAACTGTTATATACACTTCATGAATATATAGCAATGTTGGGCAATTGAGATATGTTGAACTGTTTTCTGCGTTCTGATTTTCTACAGTTTCAGTATTCATAATTCAAATTGAATTAAAAAATTACCGCTTTTCATCTTGCAGCATTCTGAATTTTTCAATGCAGTAAAGTTTTTCGCAGTCGCTTTTGTAGATGCCGGCCATGTAATAGCCTGCCCGATTGCATTTGCCCCAACCCTTGTTGTCAAACGAGCCGGTGACATCTTCATCGTAACAGCCAGCATAACTATCAGCGTGATTCTGTGGATGACAGCATTTTGCCTCTTCAATGTTATACAGATTTGAGCCTCCAGTAGCGACGCATGCCTTCCATGTAATAACCGTTAGGGCATAACGCCCATGTATTTTTTACTGGAAAGGAAATGAAAGAAAAAGCAACAAATTTAGACAATGAAATATATCGACAACAGACTGATTGATGAACCGAAACATGGATTAACTACAGAACAATAATCTCCAAAAATATATTCACGTTATGAAAAATAAATGAAACTTATATAGTGTGTAAGGGCCTCGACAGACTAGGACCAATTGTTATCGATAACTATTTAGTTGTTGATCATAAAAAGTTATCGATAACAAAAAAAGCCAGTGTGTGAAGTTAGTCATCAATAACTTTGTCAATTTGAAGGCCACGATGATGCTACAACATAAGATAATTAACATCACTTGCCATAAAACATCTTTCATTGTTAGAACAGGCCTCAATTAATTCGAAAGCAATCAATGTAGTGACAAAGACATTGTATTGGACATTTTAAAATGGCCATGTTGATTTTTTTTTAGAAAAATTTATAAAATCAGGAAAATGTTTCGTAGTGTATTTTCGGCAGAAATTAACAGGTGGTTTCATCTGATGTCATAAAAATTTTAAAATCTAAACTGTTACTTCTATGAATCTATTCTTTTCACATATTTTAGATATACAAAACATTAATCTCTATGCAAAGTTTGGTATCGATTCAGTGCTTCGTTTTGAAAATAAAGCATTTCGAAATTTGTGATGTCCCAGATGAACGTGTTTCTGAACTGCCACAAAAACGGATATTTGTATGTCGTTTTTAAATTTTCAGACGTGATAATAATTGAGAAGTGATATCTAAAGAGCTTTGAAGTGAAAGATGATGATTGATGATAATTGCTGGAAGAATCTACTCTACTTCTTGTGCAATTTTATGGCCGCCATATTTGTATCCCTCTGAAGCAGGAGTACCCAACGAGGCCGCCTCCGAAAAATAACCGCTCTGCAGACTAAAATTGAGCTGGCTGGCAAACTAAGTAATAGCGGGAGATTTGCTGGCAAACCTAGCAAATTGCAGAGAAACTTGCTGGTAATTTTACTATTTAAGAGAAACCTTGCTGGGCGGCTGCATACTAAGTACTGTAATTTTCTGAAAATTATTTTCATAATACCTCGGTTACGAAAAACGCTACAAAGCTATAATTTGGACACAACAGTTCATGTTAGCAAATATTTTTTGTAACATTGATGAAAACCACCAATACGAACCGCCAGTTGAAGAATAGGATCAATCCATGTAACTATTTTTTGTAATAATATCAATCCATTACTCTAAAAATTTTCTTTTACTTTCTATCCTCTCATAATAAAATTTTATTTCAGAATAAACTCAATTCTCTCTCACACTAGTTTCCTCCCTCTCTCTCTCTCTCTCTCTCTCTCTCTCACACCAAATTTCCCTCCCATAAACACCACAACACCACCACCCCTCTCCCACCTTTCATTACAATCTTAAATAATTTTTAAATACAACTTTCAACACAGTAAACAATTATTTTAAAATGTAATTTATTATGGGATTCATTGCACTTTACAATGAAATAAAAACAAATTGGAACTCTTCACGAATTTGCGTGTCATCCTAAAGAACCGCGATGAAGGAACAGGAACCCTGAACAGTACAGCTACAAATCGTTGTCTCCACGCTCTTCGATTACATTTACAATACAGTATATATACTGAAAAAAACGGGTTTTGGATCGAGCCTTATTTTGAATATTGAACTTTTCATTTGAAGAATAAAATTCATATTTTTTTAATGAATTGTCCACTTCCGAGTGTCCTTTTGTCTCTGTTTCAAAAACGAGTCCTCGTGTATGGAAATGAGTTTGATTTGCAAGACAATGAATTTGTGCAGGTAAAACTCATTTCCATATGAAAGGTTGTGCAACAGGACTCGTTTTGAAACAGAGGCAAAAGGAAACTCGGAAATGGCCTATTGGTGGTTTGAATCAATGTTACAAAAACTGTTTGCTTGCAATTATTATTACGTATGAAAATCTTAAAATGACATAAAAATATCCGTTTTTAGTCGTTTTTGTGACAGTTCAAAAACACGTTAATCGACATCGCAAATTTCAAAATGCTTTATTTTCGAAACGAAGCACTCAATCGATACCAAACTTTTCATAGAGGTTAATGTCTTGTATGTCTGGAACATGTGAAAAGAATAGCGTTATATAATTAACAGTTTAGATTTTATAATTTTGATGACGTCAGATGCAAACCAAAAATTGATTACATAATCACTGGGCGAGACGCCTGACCGGCTTTAACTACAAATCCATATATGTCTAACTACTCACCCATCCAACGTTTGAACCCAATTAGCGTTTCTACAGGTTGGCAGGCTGATTGGCGAAACTCGCGTCACTGGCTGCGCAGCAACTTCCTTCCTCGAGAAGCTGAATGCCATTATCTCCTGCCGGGTCGTTTCTCCAGAATCCCGTGAGGTAGGTTTTATCATTGGGGCACACAGACCACCCTTCCCTGTCAAAGCTTACCCCACCAGTTGGCTGTGTCACATGACAGGCTCACATCAGGCTGGAACAGCAGCAGGATGCTGATAATGGCGAAACAAACCGCATCTTGTATTCACTTTCTTTAAAAAGCTGTGCAGAATTAACCTGGGGAAAAATAAATTGTTGAGTGCCTTGAATTCGTTACAGTGGATCCCCGATAAAAACGAATTCCTCGGTCATAAAAGGAAGGATATTCTTCAACCCGGCCAATTTAAGTGAGTAAAATATATGGAAGCAGAACCCCCGATATAATGAATCCTCGTTATAACGAATACAATTTCTCCGGTCCCTTGGCACTTCGTTGTATCGGGGTTCCACTGTACTTGCATGTGTCTTCATTTTTCGTATTCAGGCTTATTTTTTTTTTATTATTATTATTATTTTATTTTTTTTTTTTTTTTGGGGGGGGGGGGTGTTGGTTTTTTATTTTTTTATTTTTTTTGTATTCAGGCTTATTGCCGTTAATTAACAATTTGAATTTTGACTTGCAAAAAAATTTTATTTATTTCGTATTTTATCAATTTCGAAAGACAAAAAACTGGCTAAATTGATATATTAGGGCAAAAACGGACAGCTTGGGCCCAGGTGGTACATGGCGTGATGTTATAAAAAATATAACCCAATGAAAGAGCAACGTCTCTTCTACAAATAAATGCAATAAATTTTGGAGCCATCAAAAATCCAATATTTTGCGTCACCGCATTCGGATTGACAGTCAAAGATACGCACTTTGGTTTATTCTGCACCACAAAATAAGGGCACTTGCTTTGTATTAATCTGCAGTATTCAGCACTCGAACCTTTCAGTCATTTTAAAGTTTATTTATTTGTCCAAAACCAGCAAGGTGATGCTTTATTCACCACACAAAATTTATGATTATAAATTGGTAGAAAGACGTTCAGGATTTAAAATTATTTTACTACGCATGTATTTAAAATTTTCAGACCAAACCCGTCAAATGATCTAAAATTTAACCGCAAACCGTCATAAAAAAAATATATATATATTATAGTTGTTTAAAGGAGCTATGTCACGATATTTTAAGTCATTTTTGTGAATGTGCAAAATCACCTTCAATTGAAGAAAGCCTCAAAATAATAGTTTACTAAGGTAGAAAAAACACTAAAGAGGTAATAATAAACCAAACAGGAACAAGGATGGTTGAGGATAGAAGAAGATTAAGACGGATTGCGAATCGCGAACTTGAAAAATTTGGCCAATTTTTCAAGATTGCGTTATCCGTGACGTAGCTCCTTTAAAAGTCGGTTCCTCCAGATTATAAGACCCAGCGCCCTAACTAAACGACTTTGCTCGGCCACGATGTCTCTACACTGAAATGCGATTTTGCGAATCTTCAACCGTCAAAGCTAACCCGCTGGCATCCGATCTTATTTCATGAATTGGTGAATACCGCACAGAGATACTAATGACTTCAATAGTAGGATTGTGAAGTTACAACTCGATCTGATACTGTGAGTATCGAGGATCAACGCTTTCGGCCTTGCGAGCAGCGATTTACGAGAAAAAAACGACTGTTTTGCAGTCTATAGATACTAAATTGTATTTCATTCCTGTCCAATTGTGACTGTTTTGGACAAATCAAGTTTCGCGAAAGTCTAACATGAAACAAATTTAAGTTTTAGGTGTTTGGTTTGCTTGTATTCCTTCCATGCAGTTCTTAATTTTCTGGCGATGTCGAACAACTCTTGTGAAACTGGCAAATTCTGCGAAACCGATCGAGTGACGAACAAATAACGAAACACATTTTATCCCCGAGTGGTTGCTTTGTTCTTAAGCAGTGAAAAACGACGCATTCGGGATAAATTAACCTGTGATAAAACTTGTGACTTTATATTTTTTGCTCACGAACAATCCATTGCTTTTAACCGCATCCAGAAGGTCTGTATTTTTCGAGACAGGAGAAAAGTGTGGCCACAGTTGGTACGCTAGTTGAAAAACCGCATAAGGGCGACGCTTGTTGGTTGATAATCGAACGATTATTTCAAATTAAAGTACCCACCTTTTTAGTAAACGCACCGGGCTGTTATAACAGAGCTCTTCTCTCGCAAGGAACTTCACTAAAAGTGATAATAACTTGAGTTGTACGTGGTGCTAAATGTATTTTTCACCACTAGGAGGTATACGGGTTTTTTTCATATTTCCGCGATAGAACGACGTTTTCTTGGTAACATACCAAATATGGACAGAGATGAAGAAAAGATGTTGTAGAGCTTAAACGGCTACCGCAAGCAAAAAACGCTTTTTAATAAGTCCAATTACACATTCAACATAATGTTTGAGAAAATATATAAATTGTGTATCGAATGGTTTCTTTATGAATTCCAGCATCGAAAGGTTTAAAATTTCAGAATGTTACAAATTGTAAACAAATTACATTACAAATTCTAGTTTCTAGTTGTCTGTAATTAAAGGTCTAACCGACTCTCTTTGTGTGAGATAACCTAAACATCACGGTGATCGTATTAAATATTAAATTTAATTTTGTAATAATTTGAAACAAATTGAAGGAACGCGAGAAAATCACACTGAATATGTTTATTGTCTGTTGCCGGCCTGTGATAATAACTTAATTATCCGAATTAGAGGCCAGACTGTTCATATAGACACATATTATTAAACGACATGGTTTTTCCTTGGTTACTAGTGGTTTATCCTTTTACAATGTAATACATTTTGAAAACAAATAGTAAAATAACCCATCGTGGGAGATGGGCGCATTACTGTGAATTCAAAATAAAAAAAGTATTACTATTGATATTTTACCTTTAGGCTTTATTTGTTATTTAAAATCATTTGCTAATTTATTAGCAGAACTATCGATATCAAAAACATTTATTTTTCAAATTTTATTCATTTTATTCCGACAACTAAACGAAGTATATAGCAAACAGCAATAGTTTGTAGACTTTTTCTTAAAGAAACTACGTTGTTTAGTTTGTATTGCTCAAAGCCAATAAAACAATCATTTTCCTGGCTTTTCATGAACCAGTCATAGCATTGTAGAGCACATGCTCATGAGGGAACTTAGAAAATAAAGATCACCCAAGAATGCATTAGGTAAGTAGGGATGGTGATTATAAATGAATTGAATATTGCGTTATTCCGGTTGAATGTCTGAGCGCGAACCCGGCGAGGGCCAATTTACTTTTACGTCCACTTCAAGATGGCGGCCATTTATGTTTTGCAATTTTAAACAACTGAATATTGTTTTCGGGTTGATCAACAGTTTAGAATTGAAGTTTAACCAACGGTTTCCCGTTTGAGGTTAAAAAGTATGTTAAAAGCAACGATTTTATGATTTATTCTTAGTGAACGCGGTTAATATTTTCATATTGATTTGGTGGAACGTTATTGCCTTAAAAATTCGTCGTACGGGTAGCTAGTGGCTCGATTGTGTTCTGCTAGGTCGCTGCTAGGGAATCAGGTTACTGAGGGTTGGAACAACTCAATTCACAAATCGTGTTCTCTTTTTTTGTAGAAAAAGTCTTAATGCCGCCATCTTGAAGTGGGCGTAAAAAGAAAATTACCCGGCAAAGAGAAAGCACGAGTTCCCGTCCTTCGCCCCCTATCGCGCTTGCGCTCGAACTCCCCTCAACTGCCACGCAATTCGTCGCAAGCGAATTTCGCCGATTATCTGGTTTCTAATCACCGCCAAAAAATCGCCAATGCAGTTGCAGACAAACCTGGCGATTTTCGCCAATCGCTGTGACTAACGTGAAACGCCTAGTGAGTCGCTAGCTTTACAGATATATATTTACCATTCTTTAAAAGCAAACAACATTTCGATACTTCGATGAAAATAATCAGATTTAAAAGTTTATCGTTTCGCTTAACTATTTAATCCCCAAAAGGAACAAACTTTATGGGGTTCAAGATAGGGTAGGGTAGCTAGCGAGGGATTGCACCCCTCAGTGAGCGCCGAAGCCGCCTAAGCACTTAAGCCAGTTAGAACCAGTTAGAACCAGTTAGAACCAGTTAGAACCAGTTAGAACCAGTTGGAACCAGTTAGAACCAGTTGGAACCAGTTAGAACCAGTTAGAACCCGTTGGAACCAGTTAGAACCAGTTTGAACCAGTTTGAACCAGTTAGAACCAGTTAGAACCAGTTAGAACCAGTTAGAACCAGTTAGAAACAGTTAGAAACAGTTGGAACCAGTTAGAACCAGTTGGAACCAGTTGAAACAAGTTAGAACCAGTTACAAACAGTTGGAACCAGTTAGAACCAGTTGGAACCAGTTGAAACAAGTTAGAACCAGTTAGAACTAGTTGGAACCAGTTGGAACCAGTTAGAACCAGTTAGAACCAATCAGAACCGGTTAAAACCAGTTAGAGCCAGTTAGAGCCAGTTAGAGCCAGTTTAGAACCAGTTAGAACCAGTTAGAACCACTTAGAAACACTTAGAACCAGTTAGAACCAGTTAGAACCAGTTAGAACCAGATAGAACCAGTTAGAACAAGTTAGAACCAGTTAGAGCCAGTTAGAGCCAGTTAGAACCACTTAGAACCACTTAGAGCCACTTAGAACCACTTAGAAACCACTTAGAACCAGTTAGAATCAGTTAGAACCAGTTAGAACCAGTTAGAACCAGTTAGAACCAGTTGGAACCACTTAGAACCACTTAGAACCACTTAGAACCACTTAGAACCACTTAGAACAAGTTAGAACCAGTTAGACCAGTTGGAACCAGTTGGAACCAGTTAGAACCAGTTAGAACCAGTTAGAACCGGTTAAAACCAGTTAGAGCAGTTAGGGCCAGTTAGAAAACAGTTAGAACCAGTTAGAACCACTTAGAAACACTTAGAACCAGTTAGAACCAGTTAGAACCAGTTAGAACCAGATAGAACCAGTTAGAACAAGTTAGAACCAGTTAGAGCCAGTTAGAGCCAGTTAGAACCACTTAGAAACCACTTAGAAACCACATAGATTCACTTAGAACCACTTAGAACCAGTTAGAACCACTTAGAACCAGTTAGAACCAGTTAGAACCAGTTGGAACCAGTTGGAACCAGTTAGAGCCAGTTAGGGCAGTTAGAGCCAGTGAAAGCCAGTTAGAACCAGTTAAAACCAGTTAGAACCAT
Organism: Desmophyllum pertusum; assembly: GCA_029204205.1. Taxonomy (NCBI): domain Eukaryota; kingdom Metazoa; phylum Cnidaria; class Anthozoa; order Scleractinia; family Caryophylliidae; genus Desmophyllum; species Desmophyllum pertusum. Next base: position 1,748,760 of record MU826355.1, read on the forward strand.
TTAGAACCGCTTAGAACCACTTAGAACCAGTTAGAACCAGTTAAAACCAGTTAGAACAGTTAGAACCAGTTGAACCAGTTAGAACCAGTTGGAACCAGTTAGAGCCAGTTAGAACGAGTTAGAACCAGTTAGAGCCAGTTAGAGCAAGTTAGAGCCAGTAACAACCACTTAAAACCACTTAGAACCACTTAGAACCAAATAGAACCAGTTAGAACCAGTTAGAGCCAGTTAGAGTCAGTTGGAACCCAATTAGAACCAGTTAGAACCGGTTAGAGCCAGTTAGAGCCAGTTAGAAACAGTTAGAACCAGTTAGCACCGGTTTGAACCAGTTGGAACCAGTTAGAACCAGTTGGAACCAGTTAGAGCCAGTTAGAACCAGTTAGAAACCAGTTAGAACCAGTTAGAACCAGTTAGAACCAGTTAGAGCCAGTTAGAACCAGTTAGAACTACTTAGAACCACTTAAAACCTGTTAGAACCAGTTAGAACCAGTTAGAACCAGTTGAAGCCAGTTAGAACAGTTAGAACCAGTTAGAACCAGTTAGAGCCACTTAGAACCACTTAGAACCAGTTAGAACCAGTTAGAAACCACTTAGAACCAGTTAGAACCAGTTAGAACCAGTTAGAACCAGTTAGAGCCAGTTAGAACCACCTAGAACCAGTTGGAACCAGTTAGAACCAGTTTGAATCAGTTAGAACCAATTGGAACCAGTTAGAGCCAGTTAGAAGCAGTTAGAACCAGTTAGAGCCAGCTAGAACAAGTCAGAACCAGTTAGAGCCCGTTAGAACCACATTGAACCAGTTAGAACCAGTTAGAAACTGTGAGAACCAGTTAGAACCATATAGAACCAGTTAAAACCAGTTAGAACCAGTTAGAACCAGTTGCAACCAGTTAGAACCAGTTAGAACCAGTTAGAACCAGTTAGAAACCACTTAGAGCCACTTAGAACAACTTAGAACCACTTAGAACCAGTTAGAACCACTAAGAACCAGTTAGAACAGTTAGAACCAGTTAGAACCAGTTGGAAACCAGTTAGAACCAGTTGGAACCAGTTAGAACCACTTAGAACCACTTAGAACCATTTAGAACCACTTAGAACCACTTAAAACAAGTTAGAACCAGTTAGAACCAGTTGGAACCAGTTGGAACCAGTTAGAACCAGTTAGAACCAGTCAGAACCGGTTAAAACCAGTTAGAGCCAGTTAGAGCCAGTTAGAGCCAGTTAGAACCAGTTAGAACCAGTTAGAACCACTTAGAAACACTTAGAACCAGTTAGAACCAGTTAGAACAGTTAGAACCAGATAGAACCAGTTAGAACAAGTTAGAACCAGTTAGAGCCAGTTAGAGCCAGTTAGAACCACTTAGAACCACTTAGAGCCACTTAGAACCACTTAGAACCACTTAGAACCAGTTAGAATCAGTTAGAAACCAGTTAGAACCAGTTAGAAACCAGTTAGAACCAGTTAGAACCAGTTAGAACCACTTAGAACCACTTAGAACAAGTTAGAACAAGTTAGAACCAGTTAGAACCAGTTGGAACCAGTTGGAACCAGTTAGAACCAGTTAGAACCGGTTAAAACCAGTTAGAGCCAGTTAGAGCCAGTTAGGGCCAGTTAGAACCAGTTAGAACCAGTTAGAACAGTTAGAACCAGTTAGAACCACTTAGAAACACGTAGAACAGTTAGAACCAGTTAGAACCAGATAGAACAGTTAGAACAAGTTAGAACCAGTTAGAGCCAGTTAGAGCCAGTTAGAACCACTTAGAACCACTTAGAGCCACATAGATCCACTTAGAACCACTTAGAACCAGTTACAACCACTTAGAACCAGTTAGAACCAGTTGGAACCAGTTGGAACCAGTTAGAGCAGTTAGGGCCAGTTAGAGCCAGTGAAAGCCAGTTAGAACCAGTTAAAACCAGTTAGAACCATTTAGAACCGCTTAGAACCACTTAGAACCAGTTAGAACCAGTTAAAACCAGTTAGAACCAGTTAGAACCAGTTGAAACAGTTAGAACCAGTTGGAACCAGTTAGAGCCAGTTAGAACGAGTTAGAACCAGTTAGAGCCAGTTAGAGCCAGTTAGAGCCAGTAACAACCACTTAAAACCACTTAGAATCACTTAGAACCAATAGAACCAGTTAGAACCAGTTAGAGCCAGTTAGAGTCAGTTGGAACCCAATTAGAACCAGTTAGAACCGGTTAGAGCCAGTTAGAACCAGTTAGAACCAGTTAGAAACAGTTAGAACCAGTTAGCACGGTTTGAACCAGTTGGAACCAGTTAGAACCAGTTGGAACCAGTTAGAGCCAGTTAGAACCAGTTAGAACCAGTTAGAACCAGTTAGAACCAGTTAGAGACAGTTAGAACCAGTTAGAACTACTTAGAACCACTTAAAACCTGTTAGAACCAGTTTAGAACCAGTTAGAACCAGTTGAAGCCAGTTAGAACCAGTTAGAACCAGTTAGAACCAGTTAGAGCCAGTTAGAGCCACTTAGAACCACTTAGAACCAGTTAGAACCAGTTAGAACCACTTAGAACCACTTAGAACCAGTTAGAACCAGTTAGAACCAGTTAGAAACCAGTTAGAACCAGTTAGAGCCAGTTAGAACCACTTAGAACCAGTTGGAACCAGTTAGAACCAGTTTGAATCAGTTAGAACCAATTGGAACCAGTTAGAGCCAGTTAGAAGCAGTTAGAACCAGTTAGAGCCAGTTAGAACAAGTTAGAACCAGTTAGAGCCCGTTAGAACCACATTGAACCAGTTAGAACCAGTTAGAACCAGTGCGAACCAGTTAGAACCATATAGAACCAGTTAAAACCAGTTAGAACCAGTTAGAACCAGTTAGAACCAGTTGCAACCAGTTTAGAACCAGTTAGAACCAGTTAGAACCAGTTAGAACCAGTTAGAACCAGGTTGGATTATACAACCTACTGAACTCGACTGAACTCGACTGCAGTTACCATAATTATATCCTGTCTTATAGAATGTTTTATAACGCACTCTCTGATTGGTCAATAACTCGATAAAACACGCGCCCCACGTCACGCGCGTGCTATATCGAGTTATAATGCACTACGTCACAAGTTTGGGTGCGAGCAATTTCATGAACATTTTATAAAGGAAATAGTAAACTTTCATCTCGTGCATTAAGAAGTGGTAGACCACGAAAAACAGTCAAATGAACTCCCACGAGTACTCGGACAGAGGAGAGTTGAATTACTGGGCAGACTACTGCTAGAGTCACCCACAATGGCCTAGCAATTGGAGGAAGGGGAGATCCCGCGTGGAAGTCGCAGCCCTTATTTGGATCGTCACGCAAGGCCACTTTTATCGCCAGTTTTACTGGCAATTTTATTGCTAGTTTTTCTGCCACTTTTAGAAAAATTTCAACACAACACAATACCACGACACATTTCACCGTTATTTTATATTGCTTTATTTTTCCCATACCAATAATTAAATGGCATACGCAATTATAATAATTTCATTTCTGGGTAGGTCTTCAAGATCCATAAGAAGATATGCCCTAAATTTCCCGTCAAGTAATCCCGTCATGTAATCCCTCTGTTTATATGCCCTCATTTCACAGTTATTGAAAATGATCCCCACTTGTTCCCAGGCCGTTCTGCGGTTAACTGTAGATCTGCAACAATAATTACGAGAAGTTCTATCGGTTTTAATTTATTATGTATTGTGCTTTAGTGTTTTACAGCTAGTGTAACAACAAATCATTTGGGTAACAAGAGCATCTTAAGTAATATATCAAACACGAGAGACAGTGTTTCATCCGATTTCCAAACACCGAGAAGAGAGTTGAAAATACGACGCGTTGCGGAGTATCACGAAATTGCGAGGTGGAAATCGGATGAAACACGTTCTATTTATACTTGTCGCGGTGATGAAATGGCGATGATGAATATATGAAATGATTCTTATATGAACTGCTGTGGAAAGAACTAAAGAGAATACGATCTTCGCAGTAATATATAATTAATATAAGCAGTTGAAAAGAAGGCTTGACAAATATTCGGGCTTCAACGGGATTCAAACCCATGACCTGTGCGATTCCGGTGCAAACGCTCAACCACTGAGCTATGAAGGCAAGCTAGGAGCTGGTCGAATTATGATCCAACTGTAGCGACCTTATTACGTCGTGAAAAATTCATTATATCCAAGATAGCAGATTTTATGGTGTCAACTTTAATTTATGTGACATTATAGACGGTACGTTACTACCGGACATATTACACCTCCATCCCCACACCTACCCCCAGCGTTCCTTCATAGCAAAGTATTTTTTTGAAAGCATTTAGTTGATTATCAAAGTTGATAAAGGTAAATTAACCGCCGTAGCGAATTTCGAGAAGCCGACGTTTCGAGCGTTGCCCTTCGTCAGAGCAAAGATTTTGTTTTATTGGAAGTAATTTCGAAAGAACTAAACTCTTACTAAAGCACAGAAAAGCGTCACCTGTTTATCCTGTTCTGAACGACCCTACTGCTTCTTCTTCTAACCTGATGAAATATTCATAAACGCCATGGTATTAGACTGTGACCACAACTGGAATCTATACAAAGAAGCCTACTTACATCACGCGCTTAGCACCAACGCTCAACAATGGATTTAAATCTAGCCTGTTCCCGGCTCTCGGATAGTTGGGACGAAGCTAAAAGCGAACGGCCGCGCGAAGGTAGTCCCAACTATCCGAGAGCCTGGAACAGGCTAATTTAAATCTAGCAGATAACTTTGCCTTAGTTTTCTTTTCAATTACTATATTTAACACCAGCTACCTTACGGTTTGCATTTCCAGTCTGATGATGGTATAGGTACCAAAATATGACACGATGCAACTACTCGGTTTTCCTTTATAAGCAAGCCTAAAAAAAATGTGTTTTCAATAAATCTTTAAAGCTATTGAAATTTATTATCCTCATTGCGAATGTCCGCTGGGAGCTCAGTTGTTCCAGAGTGTAGGGGCAGCCGCTGAAAAAGCACGATTCCCTAAGGTCTTTTTGAACGTAGAAACTAGGAGCATTCAAGTATAGTGCATTATTCGATCTTAGACTATAGCACGACCGTTCTCTAATAGTAATTAAGTCACAAATGTACGCAGGCGCAAGACCATGCAAGCAAACAGTTTTTGTAACATTGATGAACAATTAGATCTAAATTGAATTGATAATCTCTTTTACCTTTGCATGATGCCACTTTGCATTTTTTGTTTTCCTTGAACTTTCCCTTACATCCCTTTCCGCGTCCTGAGGGGTGTGGGCTGGTGCACGTACGGGTACGCCTTTTTCTCCCGTTACCACAGGTCTTGTTACACGGTTCGAATTTCGACCACTCAGAGAATCCTCCATCAACTGAAATAATATAAATACGTCAATCAACCAATTAAGTTGTCAATTATTTATATAGTATTAAAGATGATTTCCAGCACGTGCTGCGCAGTCTTTAGGGTTTGTTTTCATTTTTGTTTTGAATCAATCTCGTTCCCAGAGTCCTCGTTACCCTTGTCCAAGGACCTCTGGGATAGAGTGATACGCCTGACCTGCGCAGTAAGGCCGGAAGTCCAAGAATCTTACCATCGCAAGACTGATTGTTACACTCTTGCGACTCCGTGTTGGCTCCAACACAATCGACACCACCATTGGACGGAGGGGGATTGGTGCAAGTTCTTTCGCGGTCCTGAAAGCCGCCTCCACACGTCACACTGCACTCGCCCAAGTCTTTCCAGTCGCTCCAGCCTCCGTTTACTGGAACTGAAAAAATCACAACAAACGTGCAGGTTGAACAGCAGTCAATGCAAAGTTTAACTTGACCCTTTCACTCCCAAGAGTGCTAAGTTCAAAACTGAGAAAAAAAATTGTTGAATTTCATTTTGAAGAATTGTCCCAAAATAAACGGTACCACTTGAAAGTACTGCTCAATAGCTTTCATTTAAATTGTCACACACTAGGGTTTTATCCACAGACTCAAAAGTTACAACCACATTTATTGGCTCAAGGTTTGACTCTGGGAATGAAAGGTTAACCTTGTCCAAAAGCGGATAATGCTATCTAGTCAAACGATGATGAATGAGATGAACAACCACGTCTTTATAAAATAAATTGAATGTTGATCAATCTTGGGAGTGAAATTTAAGAAAAAAACATTTCTATAGCATAATAACTATTAGTAAAAATCTTCTAGTATACTAATGCAAATGAGACAATCTGATTGGCTGAGCTACTCGTACACTATCAGCCATTAGTGTGCAGTGGCTGGAGGTCGTGTACGAAGTTTCGGAAGAAGATTTAGAGTTAATACTAGACAATTGTTATGATTTTTACTAAAACAATTAGATTATGAGCTCGAGATTTCTATGATGTGATAGTTGATGAGGCCGTAGGCCGAATCAACTATCACATCATAGAAATTGAAATCTAATTGTTAATTAGCCAATTTCTCACAACTCATTAGTGTGCTTCTGTAAGCGGTAACACGATTTTGGGCATAACATGATATCCTGCCTTCCTCGGCTGGTGTGACGACTTGTGACGTGGCGATAAAGCTAAGAAAATAGAGGTAAACGGCGTATAGAGAAATCGCAAACATTATTTTAGAGCACCGTTAATGGTCGGCCCATGTAAACTAAGTCAGACCGAGTGTCTACTTTAAGGTGAACTGAACTATGTTTTAGTTAGAGTATAAATGACGTTTCCTTTGTAAGACGGTCATACATAACCCATTTCTTGTTCTGTTTTAGTTAGTGATGTTATAGTGAATATTCTTGAAGATTTATGATTTGAAATAAGCCCCATCTCTCTATTAAAACCGCTCTCTAATAAGCCCCCCCCCCCTCCCCCCCCCCCCCCCCCCCTCTATCTCTTCTTTTTGAGGCCTAAAATTAAATAAGCCCCTCGGGGACCTAATACAGCATTTACGGTACACGTAACCGGCGCCAACCGCGCGAAAACGCGTGCGACCAAGTCGCGATTAGTTTTGGTTTTACATCTGATTGGTTGAGTAGGTGGCGCGAGTTTTATAAGCCAATCATAGAGCGTAGTAAAGAAAACCAAAGCAATTCCGGATTACTTTCGACACTCAATTGAAAACCGCTCTATATAATATATAAAAATAATTTATATAGCACAGTTCCTAAAGTTCACAGCGCTTCACAGTAATTCACTATTCAATTACTATACCTACCAGGGCATGGGCCATTATTACATGCCCTGGTTTCTTTGTCGGATCCTGAACATTGCGCTCCACCATTAGACGGAGGGGGATTGGTGCAAGTGCGCAGGCGCTCTTGCTGTCCAGCTCCACAGGCAGCATTGCATTCTCCCCAGTCTCCCCAGGCACCCCATCCGCCATTGACAGCAGCTGAAAGTAAAGTGTTATAGTGAACTGGGAATATTTTTTCCTTCGAAGTATTTTTCACGTTATTAGGCGTGTTACTTTCAGTTTTGATGACAAACATTTGTTAGGCCTTGTTAACAAAACATTTGTAAAGTATTAATTGCAACTGTTATATACACTTCATGAATATATAGCAATGTTAGGCAACTGAGATATGTTGAACTGTTTTCTGCGTTCTGATTTTCTACAGTTCATTATTCATAATTCAAATTGAATTAAAAATTACCGCTTTTCATCTTGCAGCATCTGAATTTTTTCAATGCAGTAAAGTTTTCGCAGTCGCTTTTGTAGATGCCGGCCATGTAATAGCCTGCCCGATTGCATTTGCCCCAACCCTTGTTGTCAAACGAGCCGGTGACATCTTCATCGTAACAGCCAGCATAACTATCAGCGTGATTCTGTGGATGACAGCATTTTGCCTCTTCAATGTTATACAGATTTGAGCCTCCGGAGCGACGCATTGCCTTCCATGTAATAACCGTTAGGGCATAACGCCCATGTATTTTTACTGGAAAGGAAATGAAAGAAAAAGCAACAAATTTAGACAATGAAATATATCGACAACAGACTGATTGATGAACCGAAACATGGATCAACTACAGAACAATAATCTCCAAAAATATATTCACGTTATGAAAAATAAATGAAACTTATATAGTGTGTAAGGGCCTCGACAGACTAGACCAATTGTTATCAATAACTATTTAGTTGTTGATCATAAAAAGTTATCGATAACAAAAAAGCCAGTGTGAAGCGAGTCATCGATAACTTTGTCAATTTGAAGGCCAGGATGATGCTACAACATAAGATAATTAACATCACTTGCCATAAAACATCTTTCATTGTTAGAACAGGCCTCAATTAATTCGAAAGCAATCAATGTAGTGACAAAGACATTTGTATTGGACATTTTAAAATGGCCATGTTGATTTTTTTTTAGAAAATTTATAAAATCAGGAAAATGTTTCGTAGTGTATTTTTGGCATAAATTAACAGGTGGTTTTCATCTGATGTCATAAAAATTCTAAAATCTAAACTGTTACTTCTATGAATCTATTCTTTTCACATATTTTAGATATACAAAACATTAATCTCTATGCAAAGTTTGGTATCGATTCAGTGCATCGTTTTGAAAATAAAGCATTTCGAATTTTGTGATGTCCCAGATGAACGTGTTCTGAACTGCCACAAAAACGGATATTTGTATGTCGTTTTTAAATTTTCAGACGTGATAATAATTGAGAAGTGATATCTAAAGAGCTTTGAAGTGAAAGATGATGATTGATGATAATTGTTGGAAGAATCTACTCTACTTCTTGTGCAATTTTATGGCCGCCATATTTGTGTCCCTCTGAAGCAGGAGTACCCAACGAGGCCGCTCCGAAAAATAACCGCTCTGCAGACTAAAATTGAGCTGGCTGGCAAACTAAGTAATCGCGGGAGACGTGCAGGCAAACCTAGCAATTGAGAGAAACTTGCTGGTAATTTTACTATTTAAGAGAAACCTTGCTGGGCGGCTGCATACTAAGTACTGTAATTTTCTGAAAATTATTTTCATAATACCTCGGTTACGAAAAACGCTACAAAGCTATAATTTAGACACAACAGTTCATGTTAGCAAATATTTTTTGTAACATTGATGAAAACCACCAATACGAACCGCCAGTTGAAGAATAGGATCAATCCATGTAACTGTTTTTGTAATAATATCAATCCATTACTCTAAAAATTTCTTTTACTTTCTATCACTCTCATAATAAAATTTTATTTCAGATAAACTCAATTCTCTCTCCCACTAGTTTCCTCTCTCTCTCTCCCTCTCTCTCCCTCTCTCTCTCTCTCTCTCTCACCAAATTTCCCTCCCATAAACACCACAACACCACCACCCCTCTCCCACTTTTCATTACAATCTTAAATAATTTTTAAATACAACTTTCAACACAGTAAACAATTATTTTAAAATGTAATTTATTATGGGATTCATTGCACTTTACAATGAAATAAAAACAAATTGGAACTCTTCGCGAATTTGCGTGTCATCCTAAAGAACCGCGATGAAGGAACAGGAACCCTGAACAGTACAGCTACAAATCGTTGTCTCCACGCCCTTCGATTACATTTACAATACAGTATATATACTGAAAAAACGGGTTTTGGATCCAGCCTTATTTTACCTTACTTATTTTCCAGCCTTACTTTTCATTTGAAGAATAAAATTCATATTTTTTTAATGAATTGTCCACTTCCGAGTGTCCTTTTGTCTCTGTTTCAAAACGAGTCCTCGTGTATGGAAATGAGTTGATTTGCAAGACAATGAAATTTGTGCAGGTAAAACTCATTTCCATATGAAAGGTTGTGCAACAGGACTCGTTTTGAAACAGAGGCAAAAGTCAACTCGGAAATGGCCTATTGGTGGTTTGAATCAATGTTACAAAACTGTTTGCTTGCAATTATTATTACGTATGAAAATTTAAAATGACATAAAAATATCCGTTTTTAGTCGTTTTTGTGACAGTTCAAAAACACGTTAATCGACATCCCAAATTTAAAAATGCTTTATTTTCGAAACGAAGCACTGAATCGATACCAAAACGTTTCATAGAGGTTAATGTATTGTATGTCTGGAACATGTGAAAAGAATAGCGTTATATAATTAACAGTTTAGATTTTATAATTTTGATGACGTCAGATGCAAACCAAAAATTGATTACATAATCACTGGGCGAGACGCCTGACCAGCTTTAACTACAAATCCATATATGTCTAACTACTCACCCATCCAACGTTTGAACCCAGTTAGCGTTTCTACAGGTTGCAGGCTGATTGGCGAACTCGCGTCACTGGCTGCGCAGCAACTTCCTTCCTCGAGAAGCTGAATGCCATTATCTCCTGCCGGGTCGTTTCTCCAGAATCCCGTGAGGTAGGTTTTTATCATTGGGGCACACAGACCACCCTTCCCTGTCAAAGCTACCCCACCAGTTGGCTGTGTCACATGACAGGCTCACATCAGGCTGGAACAGCAGCAGGATGCTGATAATGGCGAACACAACCGCATCTTGTATTCACTTTCTTTAAAAAGCTGTGCAGAATTAACCTGGGGAAAAATAAATTGTTGAGTGCCTTGACTTCGTTACAGTGGATCCCCGATAAAAACGAATTCTTCGGTCATAAAAGGAAGGATATTCTTCAACCCGGCCAATTTAAGTGAGTAAAATATATGGAACAGAACCCTTGGCACTTCGTTGTATCGGGGTTCCACTGTACTTGCATGTGTCTTCATGTTTCGTATTCAGGCTTATTTTTTTTTTTTTTTTTTTTTTTTTTGGGGGGGGGGTTGTTTTTTTATTTATTTTTTTTATTTTTTTTATTTTTTTTTTTGTATTTTTTTTTGTATTTTTTTTTTGCATTCAGGCTTATTGTTTAATTAATAATTTGAATTTTGACTGCAAAAATTTATTTTATTTTATTTCGTATTTTATCAATTTCGAAAGACAAAAACTGGCTAAATTGATATATAGGGCAAAAACGGACAACTTGGGCCCAGGAGGTACATGGCGTGATGTTATAAAAAATATAACCCAATGAAAGAGCAACGTCTCTTCTACAAATAAATGCAATAAAATTTTGGAGCCATCAAAATCCATATTTTGCGCCACCGCATTCGGATTGACAGTCAAAGAACGCACTTTGGTTTATTCTGCACCACAAAATAAGGGCACTCGTTTTGTATTAATCTGCAGTATTCAGCACTCGAACCTTTTAGTCATTTTAAAGTTTATTTATTTTGCCTTAAGTGTCCAAAACCAGCAAGGGTGATGCTTTATTCACCACACAAAATTTATGATTATAAATTGGTAGAAGACGTTCAGGATTTAAAATTATTTTACTACGCATGTATTTAAAATTTTCAGACCAAACCCATCAAATGGTCTAAAATTTAACCGCAAACCGTCATAAAAAAATATATATATATTATAGTTGTTTAAAGGAGCTATGTCACGATATTTTAAGTCATTTTTGTGAAGTGCAAACTCACCTTCAAATTGAAGAAAGCCTCAAAATAATAGTTTACTAAGGTAGAAAAACACTAAAGAGGTAATAATAAGTCAAACAGGAACAAGGATGGTTGAGGATAGAGAAGATTAAGACGGATTGCTAATGGCGAACTTGAAAAATTTGGCCAATTTTTTCAAGATGCGCCATCCGTGACATAGCTCCTTTGTAAGCGGTCCTCCGGATTATAAAGACCAGCGCCCTAACTAACGACTGTGCTCGGCCACGCTGTCTCTACACTGAAATGCGATTTTGCGAATCTTCAACCGTCAAAGCTAACCCGTGGCATCCGATCTTATTTCATGAATTGGTGAATACCGCACAGAGATACTAATGACTTCAATAGTAGGATTGTGAAGTTACAACTCGAGCTGATACTGTGAGTATCGAGGATCAACGCTTTCGGCCTTGCGAGCAGCGATTTACGAGAAAAAAACGACTGTTTTGCAGTCTATAGATACTAAATTGTATTTCATTCTGTCCAATTGTGACTGTTTGGACAAATCAAGTTTCGCGAAAGTCTAACATGAAACAAATTTAAGTTTTAGTGTTTGGTTTGCTTGTATTCCTTCCATGCAGTTCTTAATTTTCTGGCGATGTCGAACAACTCTTGTGAAACTGGCAAATTCTGCGAACCGATCGAGTGACGAACAAATAACGAAACACATTTTTATCCCCGAGTGGTTGCTTTGTTCTTAAGCAGTGAAAACGACGCATTCGGATAAATTAACCTGTGATAAAACTTGTGACTTTATTTTTTGCTCACGAACAATCCATTGCTTTTACCCGCATCCAGAAGGTCTGTATTTTTCGAGACAGAGAAAAGTTGTGGCACAGTTGGTACGCTAGTTGAAAAACCGCATAAGGGCGACGCTTGTTGGTTGATAATCGAACGATTATTTCAAATTAAAGTACCCACCTTTTTAGTAAACGCACCGGGCTGTTATAACAGAGCTCTTCTCTCGCAAGGAACTTCTCTAAAAGTGATAATAACTTGAGTTGTACGTGGTGCTAAATGTATTTTTCACCACTAGGAGGTATACGGGTTTTTTTCATATTTCCGCGATAGAACGACGTTTTCTTGGTAACATACCAAATATGGACAGAGATGAAGAAAGATGTTGTAGAGCTTAAACGCTACCGCAAGCAAAAAACGCTTTTTAATAAGTCCAATTACACAATTCAACATAATGTTTGAGAAAATATATAAATTGTGTATCGAATGGTTTCTTTATGAATTCCAGCATCGAAAGGTTTAAAATTTCAGAATGTTACAAATTGTAAACAAATTACATTACAAATTCTAGTTCTAGTTGTCTGTAATTAAAGGTCTAACCGACTCTCTTTGTGTGAGATAACCTAAACATCACGGTGGATCGTATTAAATTTAAATTAATTTTGTAATAATTTGAAACAAATTGAAGGAACGCGAGAAAATCACACTGAATATGTTTATTGTCTGTTCCGGCCTGTGATAATAACTTAAATATCCCGATTAGAGGCCAGACTGTTCATATAGCACATATATTAAACGACATGGTTTTTCTTGGTTGACCGATTTACCAGTGTTTATCTTTTACAATGTAATACATTTTGAAAACAAATAGTAAAATAACCCATCGTGGGAGATGGCGCATACTGTGAATTCAAAATAAAAAAGTATTACTATTGATATTTTACCTTTAGGCTTTATTTGTTATTTAAAATCAATTTGCTAATTTATTAGCAGAACTATCGATATCAAAACATTTATTTTCAAATTTTATTCATTTTATCCGACACTAAACGAAGTATATAGCAAACAGCAATAGTTGTAGCTTTTTCTTAAAAGAAACTACGTTGTTTAGTTTGTATTCTCAAAGCCAAATAAAACAATCATTTTCCCTGGCTTTTTCATGAACCAGTCCATAGCATTGTAGAGCACATGCTCATGAGGGAACTTAGAAAATAAAGATCACCCAAGAATGCATTAGGTAAGTAGGGATGGTGATTATAAATGAATTGAATATTGCATATTCCGGTTGAATGTCCGAGCGCGGACCCGGCGAGGGCCAATTTACTTTTTACGTCCACTTCAAGATGGCGGCCATTTATGTTTTGCAATTTTTAAACAACTGAATATTGTTTCGGGTTGATCAACAGTTTAGAATTTGAAGTTTAACCAACGGTTTACCGTTTGAGGTTAAAACGTATGTTAAAAAAAAGGTTTTATGATTTATTCTTAGTGAACCGGTTAATATTTTCATATTGATGTTGTGGAACGTTATTGCCTTAAAAATTCGTCGTACGGGTAGCTAGTGGCTCGATTGTGTTCTGCTAGGGAATCAGGTTACTGGGGGTTGAAAACAACTCAATTCACAAATCGTGTTCTCTTTTTTTGTAGAAAAAGTCTTAACGCCGCCATCTTGAAGTGGGCGTAAAAAGAAAATTACCCGGCAAAGAGAAAGCACGAGTTCCCGTCCCTTCGCCCCCTATCGCGCTTGCGCTCGAACTCCCCTCAACTGCCACGCAATTCGTCGCAAGCGAATTTCGCCGATTATCTGGTTTCTAATCACCCCACATCCGCCAATGCAGTTGCAGACAAACCTGGCGACTTTCGCCAATCGCTGTGACTAACGTGAAACACCTAGTGAGTCGCTAGCTTTACAGATATATATTTACCATTCTTTAAAAGCAAACAACATTTCGATACTTCGATGAAAATAATCAGATTTAAAAGTTTATCGTTTGGCTTAACTATTTAATCCCCAAAAGGAACAAACTTTATGGGGTTCAAGATAGGGTAGGGTAGCTAGCGAGGGATTGCACCCCTCAGTGAGCGCCGAAGCCGGCTAAGCACTTAAGCCAGCTAGAACCAGTTAGAACCAGTTAGAACCAGTTGGAACCAGTTAGAACCAGTTAGAACCAGTTGGAACCAGTTGGAACCAGTTAGATCCAGTTAGAACCAGTTATAACCAGTTATAACCAGTTAGAACACGTTGGAACCAGTTAGAACCAGTTGGAACCAGTTGGAACCAGTTAGATCCAGTTAGAACCAGTTATAACCAGTTATAACCAGTTAGAACACGTTGGAACCAGTTAGAACCAGTTAGAACCAGTTTGAACCACTTAGAACCAGTTAGAACCAATTAGAACCAGTTAGAAACAGTTAGAACCACTTAGAACCACTTAGAACCACTTAGAACCAGTTAGAACCAGATAGAACCAGTTGGAACCAGTTAGAGCCAGTTAGAACCAGTTAGAACCAGTTAGAACCAGTTAGAGCCAGTTAGAGCCAGTTAAAGCCAGTTAGAACCACTTAGAACCACTTAGAACCAGATAGAACCAGTTAAAACCAGTTGGAACCAGTTAGAACCAGTTAGAACCAGCTAGAGCCAGTTAGAGCCAGTTACAACCAGTTACAACCAGTTAGAACCAGTTAGAACCAGTTAGAGCCAGTTAGAGCCAGTTAGAGCCAGTTAGAGCCAGTTAGAACCACTTAGAACCACTTAGAACCACTTAGAACAAGATAGAACCAGTTAGAACCAGTTGGAACCAGTTAGAACCAGTTAGAACCAGCTAGAGCCAGTTAGAGCCAGTTAGAACCAGTTAGAACCAGTTAGAGCCAGTTACATCCAGTTAGAGCCAGTTAGATTCAGTTAGAACCAGTTACAACCAGTTACAACCAGTTACAACCAGTTAGAACCAGTTGGAACCAGTGAGAACCAGTTGGAACCAGTTAGAACCAGTTAGAGCCAGTTAGATTCAATTAGAACCATTTAGAACCAGTTAGAACCAGTTGGCTCCAGTTAGCACCAGTTGGAACCAGTTAGAACCAGTTAGAGCCAGTTAGATTCAGTTAGAACCATTTAGAACAAGTTAGAGCCAGTTAGAACTACTTAGAACCAGTTGGAACCAGTTAGAACCAGTTAGAACCAGTTAGAGCAAGTTAGAGCCAGTTGGAACCAGTTAGAACAAGTTAGAACCAGTTAGAGCCAGTTAGAACCAGTTAGAACCAGTTAGAACCAGTTAGAGCCTGTTGGAACCAGTTGGTACCAGTTAGAACAAGTTAGAACCAGTTAGAACCAGTTAGAACTAGTTAGAGCCAGTTAGAGCCAGTTGGAACCAGTTAGAACCAGTTATAGCCAGTTAGAACCAGTTAGAACCAGCTAGAACCAGTTAGAACCAGGTAGAACCAGTTAGAACCAGTTAGAGCCAGTTAGATGCAGTTAGAACCAGTTAGAACCAGTTGGAACCAGTTAGAACCACTTAGAACCACTTAGAACCACTTAGAACCACTTAGAACCACTTAGAACCACTTAGAACCACTTAGAACCACTTAGAACCAGTTAGAACCAGTTAGAACCAGTTAGAACTAGTTAGAGCCAGTTAGATTCAGTTAGAACCAGTTAGAACCAGTTAGAACCAGTTTGAACCAGTTAGGACCAGTTAGAAACACTTAGAACCACTTAGAACAAGTTAGAACCAGTTAGAACCAGTTAGAACCCGTTAGAACCAGTTAGAACCAGTTAGAACCAGTCAGAACTTGTTGGAACCAGTTAGAACCAGTTAGAGCCAGTTAGTTTCCAGTTAGAGCCAGTTAGAACAAATTAGAACCACTTAGAACCACTTAGAACCACTTAGAACCAGATAGAACCAGTTAGAACCAGTTAGAACCAGTTGGAACCAGTTGGAATCAGTTAGAACCAGTTAGAACCAGTTAGAGCCAGTTAGAGCCAGTTAGAACCAGTTAGAACCAGTTAGAGCCAGTTAGATTCAGTTAGAACCAGTTAGAGCCAGTTAGAACCAGTTAGAACCAGTTAGAACCAGTTGGAACCAGTTAAAACCAGTTAGAACCAGTTAGAGCCAGTTAGAACCAGTTAGAACCAGTTAGAGCCAGTTAGAACCAGTTAGAACCAGTTAGAACCAGTTAGAGCCTGTTGGAACCAGTTGGAACCAGTTAGAACCAGTTAGAACCAGTTAGAACTAGTTAGAGTCAGTTAGAGCTAGTTGGAACCAGTTAGAACCAGTTATAGCCAGTTAGAACCAGTTAGAACCAGCTAGAACCAGTTAGAACCAGGTAGAACCAGTTAGAACCAGTTAGAGCCAGTTAGATGCAGTTAGAACCAGTTAGAACCAGTTGGAACCAGTTAGAACCACTTAGAACCAGTTAGAATCAGTTAGAACCACTTAGAACCAGTTAGAACCAGTTGGAACCAGTTAGAACCAGTTAGAACCACTTAGAACCACTTAGAACCAGTTAGAACCAGTTAGAACCAGTTAGAACCAGTTAGAACCAGTTAGAACTAGTTAGAGCCAGTTAGATTCAGTTAGAACCAGTTAGAACCAGTTAGAACCAGTTTGAACCAGTTAGGACCAGTTAGAAACACTTAGAACCACTTAGAACAAGTTAGAACCAGTTAGAACCAGTTAGAACCAGTTAGAACCAATTAGAACCAGTTAGAACCAGTTAGAACCAGTCAGAACTTGTTGGAACCAGTTAGAACCAGTTAGAGCCAGTTAGTTCCAGTTAGAGCCAGTTAGAACGAGTTAGAACAAATTAGAACCACTTAGAACCACTTAGAACCAGATATAACCAGTTAGAACCAGTTGGAACCAGTTGGAACCAGTTAGAACCAGTTAGAACCAGTTAGAGCCAGTTAGAGCCAGTTAGAACCAGTTAGAACCAGTCAGAGCCAGTTAGATTCAGTTAGAACCAGTTAGAGCCAGTTAGAACCAGTTAGAACCAGTTAGAACCAGTTGGAACCAGTTAAAACCAGTTAGAACCAGTTAGAGCCAGTTTGAACCAGGTAGGACCAGTTAAAAACACTTAGAACCAGTTAGAACCAGTTGGAACCAGTTAGAGCCAGTTAGAACCAGTTAGAGCCAGTTAGAACCAGTTAGAGCCAGTTAGAGTCAGTTAGAGCCAGTTAGAACCACTTAGATCCACTTAGAACCAGTAAGAACCAGATAAAACCAGTTAGAACTAGTTAGAACCAGTTGGAACCAGTTAGAACCAGTTAGAACCTGTTAGACCCCGTTAGAACCAGTTAGAACCAGTTAGAACCAGTTAGAGCCAGTTATAGCCAGTTAGAGCCAGTTTGAACCAGTTAGAACCAGTTAGAACCAGTTAGAGCCAGTTAGAACCACTTAGAATCAGTTAGAACCACTTAGAACCACTTAGAACCACTTAGAACCAGTTAGAGTCAGTTAGAACACATTAGAACCAGTTAGAACCAGTTAGAACTAGTTGAAACCAGTTGGAACCATTTAGAACCAGTTAGGTCCAATTAGAGCAAGTTAGAACCAGTTAGAACCAGTTAGAACCAGTTAGAACCAGTTAGAACCAGTTGGAACCAGTTGGAACCAGTTAGAGCCAGTTAGAACCAGTTAGAGCTAGTTAGAGTTAGTTAGAGCCAGTTAGAACCACTTAGATCCACTTAGAACCAGTAAGAACCAGATAAACCAGTTAGAACTAGTTAGAACCAGTTGGAACCAGTTGGAACCAGTTAGAACCAGTTAGAACCCGTTAGACCCCGTTAGAACCAGTTAGAACCAGTTAGAACCAGTTAGAGCCATTTAGAGCCAGTTAGAGCCAGTTAGAACCAGTTAGAACCAGTTAGAACCAGTTAGGACCACTTAGAAACTAGTTAGAACCAGTTTGAACCAGTTAGAACCAGTTAGAACCGGTTAGAACCAGTTAGAGCCAGTTATAACCAGTTAGAACCAGTTAGAACCAGTTAGAACCAGTTAAAACCAATTAGAACCAGTTAGAGCCAGTTATAACCACTTAGAACCAGTTGGAACCACTTAGAACCAGTTAGAACCAGTTAGAGCCAGTTAGAGCCAGTTAGAGCCAGTTAGAACCACTTAGAACCAGCACTACGTCACAAGTTTGTGTGCGAGCAATTTCATGAACATTTTATAAAGGAAATAGTAAACTTTCATCTCGTGCATTGTTGAGTTATATAAGCACTTGGGAATTTTTAAGAAGTGGTAGACCACGAAAAACAGTCAAATGAACTCCCACGAGTACTCGGACAGAGGAGAGTTGAATTACTGGGCAGACTACTGCTAGAGTCACCCACAATGGCCTAGCAATTGGAGGAAGGGGAGATCCCGCGTGGAAGTCGCAGCCCTTATTTGGATCGTCACGCAAGGCCACTTTTATCGCCAGTTTTACTGGCAATTTTATTGCTAGTTTTTCTGCCACTTTTAGACAAATTTCAACACAACACAATACCACAACACATTTCACCGTTATTTTATATTGCTTTATTTTTCCCATACCAATAATTAAATGGCATACGCAATTATAATAATTTCGTTTCTGGGTAGGTCTTCAAGATCCATAAGAAGATATGCCTTAAATTTCCCGTCAAGTAATCCCGTCATGTAATCCCTCTGTTTATATGCCCTCATTTCACAGTTATTGAAAATGATCCCCACTTGTTCCCAGGCCGTTCTGCGGCTAACTGTAAATCTGCAACAATAATTACGAGAAGTTCTATCGGTTTTAATTTATTATGTATTGTGCTTTAGTGTTTTACAGCTAGTGTAACAACAAATCATTTGGGTAACAAGAACATCTTAAGTAATATATCAAACACGAGAGACAGTGTTTCATCCGATTTCCAAACACCGAGAAGAGAGTTGAAAATACGACGCGTTGCGGAGTATCACGAAATTGCGAGGTGGAAATCGGATGAAACACGTTCTATTTATACTTGTCGCGGTGATGAAATGGCGATGATGAATGTATGAAATGATTCTTATATGAACTGCTGTGGAAAGAACTAAAGAGAATACGATTCTTCGCAGTAATATATAATTAATATAAGCAGTTGAAAAGAAGGCTTGACAAATATTCGGGCTCCAACGGGATTCAAACCCATGACCTGTGCGATTCCGGTGCAAACGCTCAACCACTGAGCTATGAAGGCAAGCTGGGAGCTGGTCGAATTAGGATCCAACTATAGCGACCTTATTACGTCGTGAAAATTCATTATATCCAAGATAGCCAGATTTTAATGGTGTCCAACTTTATTTATGTGACATTATAGGACGGTTACGTTACTACGGACATATTACACACCTCCATCCCCACACCTACCCCCAGCGTTCCTTCATAGCAAAGTATTTTTTTGAAAGCATTTAGTTGATTATCAAAGTTGATAAAGGTAAATTAACCGCCGTAAGCGAATTTCGAGAAGCCGACGTTTCGAGCGTTGCCCTTCGTCAGAGCAAAGATTTTGTTTTATTGGAAGTAATTTCGAAAGAACTAACTCTTACTAAAGCACAGAAAAGCGTCACCTGTTTATCCTGTTCTGAACGACCCTACTGCTTCTTCTTCTAACCTGATGAAATATTCATAAACGCCATGGTATTAGACTGTGACCACAACTGGAATCTATACAAAGAAGCCTACTTACATCACGCGCTTAGCACCAACGCTCAACAATGGATTTAAATCTAGCCTGTTCCAGGCTCTCGGATAGTTGGGACGAAGCTAAAAAGCGAACGGCCGCGCGAAGGTAGTCCCAACTATCCGAGAGCCTGGAACAGGCTAATTTAAATCTAGCAGATAACTTTGCCTTAGTTTTCTTTTCAATTACTATATTTAACACCAGCTACCTTACGGTTTGCATTTCCAGTCTGATGATGGTATAGGTACCAAAATATGACACGATGCAACTACTCGGGTTTTCCTTTATAAGCAAGCCTAAAAAAATGTGTTTTCAATAAATCTTTAAAGCTATTGAAATTTATTATCCTCATTGCGAATGTCCGCTGGGAGCTCAGTTGTTCCAGAGTGTAGGGGCAAGCCGCTGAAAAAGCACGATTCCCTAAGGTCTTTTTGAACGTAGAACTAGGAGCATTCAAGTATAGTGCATTATTCGATCTTAGACTATAGCACGACCGTTCTCTAATAGTAATTAAGTCACAAATGTACGCAGGCGCAAGACCATGCAAGCAAACAGTTTTTGTAACATTGATGAACAATTAGATCTAAATGAATTGATAATCTCTTTTACCTTTGCATGATGCCACTTTGCATTTTTTGTTTTCCTTGAACTTTCCCTTACATCCCTTTCCGCGTCCTGAGGGCGGGTGTGGCTGTGCACGTACGGGTACGCCTTTTTCTCCCGTTACCACAGGTCTTGTTACACGGTTCGAATTTCGACCACTCAGAGAATCCTCCATCAACTGAAATAATATAAATACGTCAATCAACAATTAAGTTGTCAATTATTTATATAGTATTAAAGATGATTTCCAGCACGTGCTGCGCAGTCTTAGGGTTTGTTTTCATTTTTGTTTTGAATCAATCTCGTTCCCAGAGTCCTCGTTACCCTTGTCCAAGGGACCTCTGGGATAGAGTGATACGCCTGACCTGCGCAGTAAGGCCGGAAGTCCAAGAATCTTACCATCGCAAGACTGATTGTTACACTCTTGCGACTCCGTGTTGGCTCCAACACAATCGACACCACCATTGGACGGAGGGGGATTGGTGCAAGTTCTTTCGCGGTCCTGAAAGCCGCCTCCACACGTCACACTGCACTCGCCCAAGTCTTTCCAGTCGCTCCAGCCTCCGTTTACTGGAACTGAAAAAATCACAACAAACGTGCAGGTTGAACAGCAGTCAATGCAAGTTTAACTTGACCCTTTCACTCCCAAGAGTGCTAAGTTCAAAACTGAGAAAAAAAATTGTTGAATTTCATTTTGAAGAATTGTCCAAAATAAACGGTACCACTTGAAAGTACTGCTCAATAGCTTTTCATTTAAATTGTCACACACTAGGGTTTTATCCACAGACTCAAAGTTACAACCACATTTATTGGCTCAAGGTTTGACTCTGGGAATGAAAAGGTTAACCTTGTCCAAAAGCGGATAATGCTATCTAGTCAAACGATGATGAATGAGATGAACAACCACGTCTTTATAAAATAAATTGAATGTTGATCAATCTTGGGAGTGAAATTAAGAAAAAAAACATTTCATATAGCATAATAACTATTAGTAAAAATCTTCTAGTATACTAATGCAAATGAGACAATCTGATTGGCTGAGCTACTCGTACACTATCAGCCATTAGTGTGCAGTAGGCTGGAGGTCGTTGTACGAAGTTTCGGAAGAAGATTTAGAGTTAATACTAGACAATTGTTATGATTTTTACTAAAACAATTAGATTATGAGCTCGAGATTTCTATGATGTGATAGTTGATGAGGCCGTAGGCCGAATCAACTATCACATCATAGAAATTGAAATCTCAATTTGTTAATTAGCCAATTTCTCACAACTCATTAGTGTGCTTCTGTAGAGCGGTAACACGATTTTGGGCATAACATGATAGCCTGCCTCCTCGGCTTTTGTGTGAACGACTTGTGACGTGGCGATACTCAAAGCTAAGAGAAATATAAGAGGTAACGGTCGTATATTAAAGAGGAAATCGCAAACATTATTTTAGAGCACCGTTTTAATGGTCGGCGCATGTAAACTAAGTCAGACCGAGTGTCTACTTTAAGGTGAACTGAACTGATGTTTTACGTTAGAGTATAAATGACGTTTCCTTTGTAAGACCGGTCCATACATACACCCATTTCTTGTTCTGTTTTAGTTAGTGATGTTATAGTGAATATTCTTTGAAGATTTATGATTTGAAAATAAGCCCCAATTCTCTCTATTAAAACCGCTCTCTAATAAGCCCCCCCCCCCCCCCCCCCCCTCCCCCCCCCCCTCCCCCCCCCCCCCCCCCCCCCCCCCCCCCCCCCCCCCCCCCTTATCTCTTCTTTTTGAGGACTAAAATTAAATAAGCCCCTCGTGGGACCTAATACAGCTTTTACGATACACGTAACCGGCCGCCAACCGCTGCGAAAACGCGTGCGACCAAGTCGCGATTAGTTTTGGTTTTACATCTGATTGGTTGAGCTAGGTGGCGCGAGTTTTATAAGCCAATCATAGAGCGTAGTAAAGAAAACAATAGCAATTCCGGATTACTTTCGACACTCAATTGAAAAACGCTCTATATAATATATAAAAATAATTGATATAGCACAGTTCCTAAAGTTCACAGCCGCTTCACAGTAAATTCAACTATTCAATTACTATACCTACCAGGGCATGGGCCATTATTACATGCCCTGAGTTTCTTTGTCGGATCCCTGAACATTGCGCTCCACCATTAGACGGAGGGCGGATTTGGTGCAAGTGCGCAGGCGCTCTTCGCTGTCCAGCTTTCCACAGGCAGCATTGCATTCTCCCCAGTCTCCCCATGGCACCCCAGCCGCCAATTACAGCAGCTGAAAGTAAAGTGTTATAGTGAACTGGGAATATTTTTCCTTCGAAGTATTTTTCACTTTATTAGGCGTGTTACTTTCAGTTTTTGATGACAAACATTTGTTAAGGCCTTGTTAACAAAACATTTGTAAAGTATTAATTGCAAATGTTATATACACTTCATGCAATATATAGAAATGTTAGGCAAATGAAGATATGTTGAACTGTTTTTCTGCGTTCTGATTTTCTACAGTTCATTATTCATAATTCAAATTGATATTAAAAAAATTACCGCGTTGCATCTTGCAGCATCTGAATTTTTCAATGCAGTAAAGTTTTTCGCAGTCGCTTCCGCGTTTGTAGATGCCGGCCATGTAATAGCCTGCCCGATTGCATTTGCCCCAACCCTTGTTGTCAAACGAGCCGGTGACATCTTCATCGTAAACAGCCAGCATAACTATCAGCGGGATTCTGTGGATGGACAGCATTTTGCCTCCTTACAATGTTATACAGATTTGAGCCTCCGGAGCGACGCATGCCTTCCATGTAATAACCGTTAGGGCATAAACGCCCATGTATTTTTACTGGAAGAAAGGAAATGAAAGAAAAAGCAAGAAATTTAGACAATGAAAATCTATCGACCACAGACTGATTGATGAACCGAAACATGGATCAACTACAGAACAAGTAATCTCCAAAAATATATTCACGTTATGAAAATGAAATGAAACTTACTATAGTGTAGTAAGGGCCTCGACAGACTAGACCAAGTGTTATCAATAACTATGGTGAGTTGTTGATCATAAAAAAGTTATCGATAACAAAAAAAGCCAGTGTGAAGCGAGTCATCGATAACTTTGTCAATTTGAAGGCCAGGATGATGCGTACAACATAAGATAATTAACATCACTTGCCATATAAAATCTTTCATTGTTAGAACAGGCCTCAACTTAATTCGAAAGCAAATCAATGTAGTGACAAAGGACAGTTGTATTAGGACATTTAAAATGGCCATGTTGATTTTTTTTTAGAAAATTTATAAAAATCAGGGGGAAAAAAAATGGGTTTCGTAGTTGTATTTTCGGCATTAAATTAACAGGTGGTTTTCATATGATGTCATAAAAATTCTAAAATCTAAACTGTTACTTCTATGAATCTATTCTTTTCACATATTTTAGATATACAAGACATTTAATCTCATGCAAAGTTTCGGTATCGGATTTCAGTGCATCGTTTTGAAAATAAAGCATTTCGGAATTTTGTGAGGTCCCAGATGAACGTGTTTGCTGAACTGCCACAAAAACGGATATTTGTATGTCGTTTTTTAAAATTTCAGACGTGATAATAATTGAGAAGTGATATCTAAAGAGCTTTGAAGTGAAAGATGATGATTGATGATAATTCTGTTGGAAGAATCTACTCTACTTCTTGTGCAATTTTATGGCCGCCATATTAGTGTCCCTCTGAAGACAGGAGTACCCCAACTAGGCCCGCTCCGAAAAATAACCGCTCTGCAGAATAAAATTGAGCTGGCTGGCAAACTAAGTTAATCGCGGGAGACGTGCAGGCAAAACATAGCAATTGAGAGAAACTTGCTGGTAATTTTACTATTTAAGAGAAACCTTGCTGGTGCGGCTGCATACTAAGTACTGTAATTTTTCTTGAAAATTATTTTTCATAATACCACGGTGACGAAAAACGCTACAAAGCTATAATTTAGACACAACAGTTCATGTTAGCAAATATTTTTGTAACATTGATGAAAAACCACCAATACGAAACCGCCAGTTGAAGAATAGGATCAATCCATGTAACTGTTTTTGTAATAATATCAATCCATTACTCTAAAAATTTTCTTTTACTTTCTATCACTCTCATAATAAAATTTTATTTCAGAATAAACTCAATTCTCTCTCCCACTAGTTTCCTCCCTCTCTCTCCCTCTCTCTCTCTCTCTCTCTCTCTCTCCAAATTTCCCTCCCATAAACACCACAACACCACCACCCCTCTCCCTTTCATTACAATCTTAAATAATTTTTAAATACAACTTTCAACACAGTAAACAATTATTTTAAAATGTAATTTATTATGGGATTCATTGCACTTTACAATGAAATAAAAACAAATTGGAACTCTTCGCGAATTTGCGTGTCATCCTAAAGAACCGCGATGAAGGAACAGGAACCCTGAACAGTACAGCTACAAATCGTTGTCTCCACGCCTTCGATTACATTTACAATACAGTATATATACTGAAAAAACGGGTTTTGGATCCAGCCTTATTTTACCTTACTTATTTTTCCAGCTTTTTCATTTGAAGAATAAAATTCATATTTTTTTAATGAATTGTCCACTTCCGAGTGTCCTTTTGTCTCTGTTTCAAAACGAGTCCTCGTGTATGGAAATGAGTTTGATTTGCAAGACAATGAATTTGTGCAGGTAAAACTCATTTCCATATGAAAGGTTGTGCAACAGGACTCGTTTTGAAACAGAGGCAAAAGTCAACTCGGAAATGGCCTATTGGTGGTTTGAATCAATGTTACAAAAACTGTTTGCTTGCAATTATTATTACGTATGAAAATTTAAAATGACATAAAAATATCCGTTTTTAGTCGTTTTTGTGACAGTTCAAAACACGTTAATCGACATCGCAAATTTAAAATGCTTTATTTTCGAAACGAAGCACTGAATCGATACCAAACGTTTCATAGAGGTTAATGTATTGTATGTCTGGAACATGTGAAAAGAATAGCGTTATATAATTAACAGTTTAGATTTTATAATTTTGATGACGTCAGATGCAAACCAAAAATTGATTACATAATCACTGGGCGAGACGCCTGACCGCCAGCTTTACTACAAATCCATATATGTCTAACTACTCACCATCCAACGTTTGAACCCAGTTAGCGTTTCTACAGGTTGCAGGCTGATTGGCGAAACTCGCGTCACTGGCTGCGCAGCAACTTCCTTCCTCGAGAAGCTGAATGCCATTATCTCCTGCCGGGTCGTTTCTCCAGAATCCGTGAGGTAGGTTTTATCATTGGGGCACACAGACCACCCTTCCCTGTCAAAGCTACCCCACCAGTTGGCTGTGTCACATGACAGGCTCACATCAGGCTGGAACAGCAGCAGGATGCTGATAATGGCGAACACAAACCGCATCTTGTATTCACTTTCTTTAAAGCTGTGCAGAATTAACCTGGGGAAAAATAAATTGTTGAGTGCCTTGAATTCGTTACAGTGGATCCCCGATAAAAACGAATTCCTCGGTCATAAAAGGAAGGATATTCTTCAACCCGGCCAATTTAAGTGAGTAAAATATATGGAACAGAACCCCGATATAATGAATCCTCGTTATAACGAATACAGTTCTCCGGTCCCTTGGCACTTCGTTGTATCGGGGTTCCACTGTACTTGCATGTGTCTTCATTTTTCGTATTCAGGCTTATTTTTTTTATTATTATTATTTTTTTATTTATTTTTGGGGGGGGTGGTTTTTTATTTATTTTTTTTTTTTTGTATTTTTTTTGTATTTTTTTGTATTTTTTTTGTATTCAGGCTTATTGTTTAATTAATAATTTGAATTTTGACTGCAAAAATTTTATTTTATTTTATTTCGTATTTTATCAATTTCGAAAGACAAAAACTGGCTAAATTGATATATAGGGCAAAACGGACAACTTGGGCCCAGGTGGTACATGGCGTGATGTTATAAAAAATATAACCCAATGAAAGAGCAACGTCTCTTCTACAAATAAATGCAATAAAATTTTGGAGCCATCAAAAATCCATATTTTGCGTCACCGCATTCGGATTGACAGTCAAAGAACGCACTTTGGTTTATTCTGCACCACAAAATAAGGGCACTCGCTTTGTATTAATCTGCAGTATTCAGCACTCGAACCTTTTAGTCATTTTAAAGTTTATTTATTTTGTCCAAAACCAGCAAGGTGATGCTTTATTCACCACACAAAAATTATGATTATAAATTGGTAGAAGACGTTCAGGATTTAAAATTATTTTACTACGCATGTATTTAAAATTTCAGACCAAACCCGTCAAATGATCTAAAATTTAACCGCAAACCGTCATAAAAATATATATATATTATAGTTGTTTAAAGGAGCTATGTCACGATATTTTAAGTCATTTTTGTGAAGTGCAAAATCACCTTCAAATTGAAGAAAGCCTCAAAATAATAGTTTACTAAGGTAGAAAAACACTAAAGAGGTGATAATAAACCGAACAGGAACAAGGATGGTTGAGGATGGAGAAGATTAAGACGGATTACGAACGCGAACTTGAAAAAATTGGCCAATATTTTCAAGATGCGCCATCCGTGACGTAGCTCCTTTAAAAGCGGTTCCTCCGGATTATAAGACCAGCGCCCTAAACGACTGTGCTCGGCCACGCGGTCTCTACACTGAAATGCGATTTTGCGAATCTTCAACCGTCAAAGCTAACCCGTGGCATCCGATCTTATTTATGAATTGGTGAATACCGCACAGAGATACTAATGACTTCAATAGTAGGATTGTGAAGTTACAACTCGAGCTGATACTGTGAGTATCGAGGATCAACGCTTTCGGCGCTTCGCGCCTTGCGAGCAGCGATTTACGAGAAAAAAACGACTGTTTTGCAGTCTTTGATACTAAATTGTATTTCATTCTGTCCAATTGTGACTGTTTGGACAAATCAAGTTTCGCGAAAGTCTAACATGAAACAAATTTAAGTTTTAGTGTTTGGTTTGCTTGTATTCCTTCAATGCTGTTTTTAATTTTCTGGCGATGTCGAACAACTCTTGTGAAGCTGGCAAATTCTGCGAACCGATCGAGTGACGAACAAATAACGAAACACATTTTTATCCCAAGTGGTTGCTTTGTTCTTAAGCAGTGAAAACGACGCATTCGGATAAATTA
The DNA here is from genome assembly GCA_029204205.1 of Desmophyllum pertusum. NCBI lineage: Eukaryota > Metazoa > Cnidaria > Anthozoa > Scleractinia > Caryophylliidae > Desmophyllum > Desmophyllum pertusum. Next base: position 1,776,391 of record MU826355.1, read on the forward strand.
ACCTGTGATAAAACTTGTGACTTTATTTTTGCTCACGAACAATCCATTGCTTTTACCCGCATCCAGAAGGTCTGTATTTTTCGAGACAGAGAAAAGTTGTGGCACAGTTGGTACGCTAGTGAAAAACCGCATAAGGGCGACGCTTGTTGGTTGATAATCGAACGATTATTTCAAATTAAAGTACCACCTTTTTAGTAAACGCACCGGGCTGTTATAACAGAGCTCTTCTCTCGCAAGGAACTTCTCTAAAAGTGATAATAACTTGAGTTGTACGTGGTGCTAAATGTATTTTTCACCACTAGGAGGTATACGGGGGTTTTTCATATTTCCGCGATAGAACGACGTTTTCTTGGTAACATACCAAATATGGACAGAGATGAAGAAAAATGTTGTAGAGCTTAAACGCTACCGCAAGCAAAAACGCTTTTAATAAGTCCAATTACACAATTCAACATAATGTTTGAGAAAATATATAAATTGTGTATCGAATGGTTTCTTTATGAATTCCAGCATCGAAAGGTTAAAATTTCAGAATGTTACAAATTGTAAACTTACATTACAAATTCTAGTTCTAGTTGTCTGTAATTAAAGGTCTAACCCGCTCTCTTTGTGTGAGATAACCTAAACATCACGGTGGATCGTATTAAATTTAAATTAATTTTGTAATAATTTGAAACAAATTGAAGGAACGCGAGAAAATCACACTGAATATGTTTATTGTCTGTTCCGGCCTGTGATAATAACTTAATTATCCCGATTAGAGGCCAGACTGTTCATATAGCACATATATTAAACGACATGGTTTTTCTTGGTTTACTAGTGTTTATCTTTTACAATGTAATACATTTTGAAAACAAATAGTAAAATAACCCATCGTGGGAGATGGCGCATACTGTGAATTCAAAATAAAAAAAGTATTACTATTGATATTTTACCTTTAGGCTTTATTTGTTATTTAAAATCAATTTGCTAATTTATTAGCAGAACTATCGATATCAAAACATTTATTTTCAAATTTTATTCATTTTATCCGACACTAAACGAAGTATATAGCGAACAGTAATAGTTGTAGCTTTTTCTTAAAAGAAACTACGTTGTTTAGTTTGTATTCTCAAAGCCAAATAAAACAATCATTTTCCCTGGCTTTTTCATGAACCAGTCCATAGCATTGTAGAGCACATGCTCATGAGGGAACTTAGAAAATAAAGATCACCCAAGAATGCATTAGGTAAGTAGGATGTGATTATAAATGAATTGAATATTGCGTATTCCGGTTGAATGTCCGAGCGCGAACCCGGCGCGGGCCAATTTACTTTTTACGTCCACTTCAAGATGGCGGCCATTTATGTTTTGCAATTTTAAACAACTGAATATTGTTTCGGGTTGATCAACAGTTTAGAATTTGAAGTTTAACCAACGGTTTACCGTTTGAGGTTAAAACGTATGTTAAAAAAAAGGTTTATGATTTATTCTTAGTGAACCGGTTAATATTTTCATATTGATGTTGTGGAACGTTATTGCCTTAAAAATTCGTCGTACGGGTAGCTAGTGGCTCGATTGTGTTCTGCTAGGGAATCAGGTTACTGGGGTTGGAAACAACTCAATTCACAAATCGTGTTCTCTTTTTTTGTAGAAAAAGTCTTAACGCCGCCATCTTGAAGTGGGCGTAAAAAGAAAATTACCCGGCAAAGAGAAAGCACGAGTTCCCGTCCCTTCGCCCCCTATCGCGCTTGCGCTCGAACTCCCCTCAACTGCCACGCAATTCGTCGCAAGCGAATTTCGCCGATTATCTGGTTTCTAATCACCCCACATCCGCCAATGCAGTTGCAGACAAACCTGGCGACTTTCGCCAATCGCTGTGACTAACGTGAAACGCCTAGTGAGTCGCTAGCTTTACAGATATATATTTACCATTCTTTAAAAGCAAACAACATTTCGATACTTCGATGAAAATAATCAGATTTAAAAGTTTATCGTTTGGCTTAACTATTTAATCCCCAAAAGGAACAAACTTTATGGGGTTCAAGATAGGGTAGGGTAGCTAGCGAGGGATTGCACCCCTCAGTGAGCGCCGAAGCCGGCTAAGCACTTAAGCCAGCTAGAACCAGTTAGAACCAGTTAGAACCAGTTGGAACCAGTTAGAACCAGTTAGAACCAGTTGGAACCAGTTGGAACCAGTTAGATCCAGTTAGAACCAGTTAGAACCAGTTATAACCAGTTAGAACACGTTGGAACCAGTTAGAACCAGTTAAACAGTTAGAACCAGTTAGAACCAGTTAGAACCAGTTAGAACCAGTTAGAAACAGTTAGAACCAGTTAGAACCACTTAGAACCACTTAGAACCAGTTAGAACCAGATAGAACCAGTTGGAACCAGTTAGAGCCAGTTAGAACCAGTTAGAACCAGTTAGAACCACTTAGAACCAGTTAGAACCAGTTAGAAGCCAGTTGAGAACCAGTTAGAACCACTTAGAACCAGTTAGAACCAGTTAAACCAGTTGGAACCAGTTAGAACCAGTTAGAACCACTTAGAGCCAGTTAGAGCCAGTTAGAACGTTACAACCAGTTAGAACCAGTTAGAACCAGTTAGAGCCAGTTAGAGCCAGTTAGAGCCAGTTAGAGCCAGTTAGAACCACTTAGAACCACTTAGAACCACTTAGAACAAGATAGAACCAGTTAGAACCAGTTGGAACCAGTTAGAACCAGTTAGAACCAGCTAGAGCCAGTTAGAGCCAGTTAGAACCAGTTAGAACCAGTTAGAGCCAGTTACATCCAGTTAGAGCCAGTTAGATTCAGTTACAACCAGTTACAACCAGTTACAACCAGTTAGAACCAGTTGGAACAGTGAGAACCAGTTGGAACCAGTTAGAACCAGTTAGAGCCAGTTAGATTTCAATTAGAACATTTAGAACCAGTTAGAAACCAGTTGGCTCAGTTAGCACCAGTTGGAACCAGTTAGAACCAGTTAGACCAGTTAGAGCAGTTAGAGCGCAGTTAGAGCCAGTTAGAACCAGTTAGAACCACTTAGCACCACTTAGAACAGTTAGATCCAGTAGAACCAGTAGAACAGTAGAACTTGTTGGAACCAGGTTAGAAACCGTTGAACCAGTTAGAACAAGTTAGAAACCAGTTAGAGCCAGTTAGAACTAGTTAGAGCCAGTTAGAGCCAGTTGGAACCAGTTAGAACCGTTAATAGCCAGTAGAACCAGTTAGAACAGCAGCTATAACCAGTTAGAACCAGGTAGAACCAGTTAGAACCAGTTAGGAGCCAGTTAGTTTCAGTTAGAACCAGTTAGAACCAGTTAGAACAGTTGGAACCAGTTAGAACCACTTAGAACACTTAGAACCACTTAGAACCACTTAGAACCACTTAGAACCACTTAGAAACACTTAGACAGTTATACCAGTTAGAACCAGTTAGAACCAGTTAGAACTAGTTAGAGCCAGTTAGATTCAGTTAGAACCATTAGAACCAGTTAGAACCAGTTTGAACGCAGTTAGGACCAGTTAGAAACACTTGAACCACTTAGAACAAGTTAGAACCAGTTAGAACCAGTAGAACCAGTTTAGAACCAGTTAGACCAGTTGGAAACCAGTCAGAACTTGTTTGGAACCAGTTAGAACCGAGTTAGAGCCAGTTTAGTTTCCAGTTAGGAGCCAGTTTAAGAACAAATTAGACCACTTAGACCACTTAGAACCACTTAAAACCACTTAGAACGGCAGATAGAACCAGTTAGAACCAGTTAGAACCAGTTGGAACCAGTTGGAATCAGTTAGAACCAGTTAGACACCAGTATAGAGCCAGTTAGAGCCAGTTAGAACGCAGTTATAACCAGTTAGAGCCAGTTAGATTCATTTAGAACGCAAGTTACAAAGCAGTTAGAACCAGTTAGTAACCATTTAGAACCAGTTGGAACGCAGTTTAAAACCAGTTAGAACCGTTTAGAGCCAGTTAGAACCATTTAGAACCAATTAGAGCCAGTTAGAACGCAGTTAGAACCATTTTGTTTGGGGTTTTTTTTTTTTTGGGGGGGGGTGTTAGGAGAGGAGGAGAGCGAGGGTTTGAACCAGTTATGAGCCTGTTGGAACGCAGTTGGAACTCAGTTCGAACCATTTAGAACGCAGTTAGTAACTAGTTAGAGTCGGGGGGGTTGTTAGTTAAGAGCCATTGGAACCAGTTAGAACCAGTTTATGAGCCAGTTTAGAACAGTTAGAACCAGCTAGAACGCTAGTTAGAACCAGGTAGAACTCCAGTTAGAACCGCAGTTAGAGCCAGTTAGATGCATTTAGAACGCCGTAGAACCAGTTTTGGAACCAGTTAGAACCACTTAGAACCAGTTAGAATCATGTTAGAAACCACTTAGAACCAGTTAGAACCAGTTGACCAGTTAGAACCAGTTTAGAACCACTTTATGAACCAATTAGACCAGTTTTAGAACCAGTTAGAACCAGTTAGAACCAGTTAGAAACTAGTTAGAGCCAGTTAGATTCAGTTAGAACAAGTTAGAACCAGTTTAGAACCAGTTTGGACCAGTTAGGGACCAGTTAGAAACACTTAGAACCACTTAGAACTAAGTTAGAACCAGTTAGAACAGTTATAAGAACCAGTTAGACACCAATTAGAACCATTTTAGAACCCATTTAGAACCAGTCAGAACTTGTTTGGAACCAGTTAGAACCAGTTTAGAGCCAGTTAGTTCCTAGTTAGAGCCATTAGAACGAGTTAGAACAATTAGAACCACTTCGAACCACTTGAGAACCAGATATAACCAGTTTAGAACCAGTGTTGAACAGTTGGAACGCAGTTAGACCATTATTATAGAAAACCAGTTAGAGCCAGTTAGAGCCAGTTAGAACCAGTTAGAACCAGTCAGAGCCCAGTTAGATTCAGTTAGAACCAGTTAGAGCCAGTTTATAACCAGTTAGACCAGTTAGAACCAGTTGGAACCAGTTAAAACCAGTTAGAAACCAGTTAGAGCCAGTTTGAACGCAGGTAGGACCAGTTAAAACACTTAGAACCAGTTAGAACCAGTTGGAACCGAGTTAGATCCCATTTAGAACCACTTAGAGCCGAGTTAGAAACCAGTTAGACGCCAGTTAGAGTCAGTTTAGAGCCAGTTAGAACCACTTAGATCCACTTAGAACCAGTAAGAACCATATAAAACCAGTTAGAACTAGTTAGACCAGTTTGGAACCAGTTAGAACCAGTTAGAACCTTTTTAGACCCCGTTAGACCTAGTTAGAACGCAGTTAGAACCAGTTAGAGCCAGTTATATCGCAGTTAGAGCCTAGTTTGAACCAGTTAGAACCAGTTAGAACCAGTTAGAGCCAGTTAGAACCACTTAGAACCAGGTTAGAACCACTTAGAACCACCTTTAGAACACTTAGAACCATTTAGAGTCAGTTAGAACACATTAGAACCAGTCTAGACCAGTTAGAACTAGTTGAAACCAGTTGGAACCATTTAGAACTCAGTTAGGTCCAAATTAGAGCAAGTTAGAACCAGTTAGAACCAGTTAGAACCAGGTGAGAACCAGTTGGAACCAGTTTGTGAACCATTCGAGCCAGTTAGAACCAGTAGAGCTAGTTAGAGTTAGTTAGAGCGCATTAGAACCAATTAGATCCACTTAGAACCAGTAAGAATACCAAGATAAAACCAGTTAGAACTAGTTAGAACCAGTTTGGAACACCGTTGGAAGGGCCGGTCAGTTAGAAAACCAGTTAGAATCCCGTTAGAACCCCGTTAAAAGAACCAGTTAGAACGCAGTTAGAACCAGTTAGAACCAAGTTTAGAGCGCATTTAGAGCGCAGTTTAGAGCCAGTTAGAACCAGTTAGAACGCAGTTGAGAACGCGTTAGGACCAGCTTAGAACTAGTTAGAACTCAGTTTCTGAACCAGTTAGAACCAGTTAAGAACCGCGGTAGAACCAGTTTAGATGCCAGTTATTAACCAGTTTAGAACCTAGTTAGGAACCAGTTAGAACCAGTTCAAACCAATTAGAACCAGTTAGAGCCAGTTATTAACCACTTAGAACCAGTTGGAACACACTTAGAACCTAGTTAGAGATCCAGTTAGAGCCAGTTAGAGCCAGTTTAGAGGGCCAGTTAGAACCACTTAGAACCAGCACTACGTCAACAAAGTTTTTGTGTGCGAGCAATTTCATGAACATTTTATAAAGGAAATAGTAAACTTTCATCTCCTGTGCATTGGTTGAGTTTATTATAAGCACTTGGGAATTTTTTAAAGAAGTGGTAGACCACGAAAAAACAGTCAAATGAACTCCACGAGTACTCGGAACAGAGGAGAGTTGAATTACTGGGGCTAGTACTAACACTGGCTTTTGAGACGTCACCCACAATGGCCTAGCAATTGGAGGAAGGGGAGATCCCGCGTGGAAGTCGCAGCCACCTTATTTGGATCGTCAACGCAAGGCCACTTTTATCGCCAGTTTTACTGGCAATTTTATTGCTAGTTTTTCTGCTCACTTTTAGACAAATTTCACACACAACACAATACCAGCAACACATTTCACCGTTTATTTTATATTGCTTTATTTTTCCACCATACTCAATAATTAAATTGGCATACGCAATTATAATAATTTTCGTTTCTTCTGGGTAGGTCTTCAAGATCCATAAGAAGATATGCCCTTTAAGATTTTTCCCGTCAAGTAATCCCGTCCATGTAATCCCTCTAGTTTATATGCCCTCATTTCACAGCTTATTGAAAATGGATCCCCACTTGTTTCCCTAGGCCGTTCTCGGCGGCTAACTGTAAATCTGCAACAATAATTACGAGAAGTTCTATCGGTTTTTAAATGTTATTATTTATTGTGCTTTAGTGTTTTTACCAGCTAGTGTAAACAACAAATCATTTGGGTAAACAAGAAACATCTTAAGTAATATATCACACACGAGAGACAGTGTTTCATTCCGATTTCCAAACACTCGAGAAGAGAGTTGAAAATACTAACGCGTTGCTGAGTATTCACGAAATTGCGAGGTGGAAATCGGGATGAAACCCACGTTCTATATTAATACTTGTCGCCGGTGATGAAATGGGCGATGATGAATGTTAAAATGATTTCTTATATGTAACATGCTGTGGAAAGAACTAAAGAGAATACGATCTTCGCAGTAATATATAATTAACTATAAGGGCAGTTGAAAAGAAGGCTTGACAAATATTCCGGGGCTCCAACGGGATTCAAACCATGACCTGTGGCGATTCCGGTGCAAACGCTCAACCACTGAGTCTATGAAGGGGGGGGGGCAAGCTGGGAGCTGGTCGAATTATGATCCAACTATAGCCGGACCCTTATTACGATCGTGAAAAATTCATTATATCCAAAGATAGCAGATTTTTTATTGGTGTCAACTTTAATTTATGTGACATTATAGACGGTAAAACGTTACTACCTGACATATTACACCTCCATCCCCACACCTACCCCCAGCGTTTTCCTTCATAGCAAAGTATTTTTTTGAAAGCATTTAGTTATTATCAAGTTGATAAAGTAAATTAACCGCCGTAGCGAAATTTTCGAGAAGCCGACGTTTTTTTTCGAGCCAGTTGCCCCTTTCGTCAAGAGCAAAGATTTTGTTTTATTGGGAAGTAAATTTGCGAAAGAACTAAACTCTTACTACAGCACAGAAAAGCGTCACCTGTTTATCCTGTTCTGAACGACCCTAACTGCTTCTTCTTCTTTAACCTGATGAAAATATTCCATAAACGCCATGGTATTATACTGTGACCACACTGGAATCTATACAAAGAATCCTACTTACATCACGCGCTTAGCACGCAACGCTCAACAATGGATTTAAAATCTAGCCTGTTCCCGCTCTCAGGATAGTTTGGGACGAAAGCTAAAAAGCGAACGGCCGCGCGAAAGGTAGTATCCCAACTATCGCGAGCGCCTGGAAACAGGCTAATTTTAAATCTAGGCCAGATACGTTGCCTTAGTTTTCTTTTCAAAATTACTATATTTACAACACCTGCTACCTTAACGGTTTGGCATTTCCAGTCTGATGATGGTATAGGTACCAAAATATGACTACGATGCAACTACTCGGGTTTTCCTTTATAAGCAAGCCTAAAAAATAATGTGTTTTCAATAAATCTTTAAAGCTATTTGAAATTTGGATTATCCTCATTGCGAATGTCCCCCGCTGGGAGCTCAGTTGTTCCCGAGAGTGTAGGGGCAGCCGCTGAAAAGCACGATTCCCTAAGGTCTTTGTTTGAACGTAAGAACTAGGAGGCATTCAAGTATAGTTGCATTATTCGATCTTAGACTATAGCACGACCGTTCTCTAATAGTAATTAAGTCTACAAATGTACGCAGGCGCAAGACCATGCAAGCAAACAGTTTTTGTAACATTGATGAACAATTAGATCTAAATTGGATATTGATAATTCTCTTTAGCCTTTGCATGATGCCACTTTGCATTTTTTGTTTTTCAACTTGAACTTTCCCTTACATCCCTTTTCCGCGTCCTGAGGGGTGTGGGCTGGTGCACGTACGGGTAACGCCTTTTTCTCACCGTTACGCACAGGTCTTGTTTACACGGTTCGATATTTCGACACCACTCAGAGAATTCACTTCACCATCACTGAAATAATATAAATACGTCAATCAACCAATTAAGTTGTCAATTATTTATATAGTAATTAAAGATTGATTTCCAGCACGTGCTGCGCAGGTCTTAGGGTTTGTTTTCATTTTTGTTTTGAAATCAATCTCGTTTCCCAGAGTCACTCGTTACGCATTGTCCAATGACCTCTGGGATAGAGTGATCACGCCTGACCTGCGCAGTAAAGGGCCGGAAGTCCAAGAATCTTACCATCGCAAGACTGATTTGTTACACTCTTGTGCGACTCCGTGTTGGCATCCAACACAATCGACACCACCATTGGACGGAGGTGGGAGTTGGTGGCAAGTTCTTTCGGCGGTTCACTGAAAGGGCCGCCTCCACATTACGTCACACTGCACTCGCCCAAGGTCTTTCCAGTCCGCTCCAGCCTCCGTTTACTGGAACTGAAAAAAGTCACAACAAACGTGGCAGGTTGAACAGCAGTCAATGCAAAGTTTAACTTGACCCTTTCACTCCCAAGAGTGCTAAGTTCAAAACTGAGAAAAAAAATTGTTGAATTTCATTTTGAAGAATTGTCCAAAATAAACGGTTACCACTTGAAAGTACTGCTCAATAGCTTTCATTTAAATTGTCACACACTAGGGTTTTATCCACAGACTCAAAAAGTTACAACCACATTTATTGGGCTCAAGGTTTGACTCTGGGAATGAAAAGGTTAACCTTGTCCAAAAGCGGATAATGCTATCTAGTCAAACGATGATGAATGAGATGAACAACCACGTCTTTTTATAAAATAAATTGAATGTTGATCAATCTTGGAGTGAAATTTAAGAAAAAAACATTTCTATAGCATAATAACTATTAGTAAAAATCTTCTAGTATACTAATGCAAATGAGACAATCTGATTGGCTGAGCTACTCGTACACTATCAGCCATTAGTGTGCAGTGGCTGGAGGTCGTGTACGAAGTTTCGGAAGAAGATTTAGAGTTAATACTAGACAATTGTTATGATTTTTACTAAAACAATTAGATTATGAGCTCGAGATTTCTATGATGTGATAGTTGATGAGGCCGTAGGCCGAATCAACTATCACATCATAGAAATTGAAATCTAATTGTTTAATTAGCCAATTTCTCACAACTCATTAGTGTGCTTCTGTAAGCGGTAACACGATTTTGGCATAACGTAATATCCTGCCTTCCTCGGCTGGTGTGACGACTTGTGACTTGGCGATAAAGCTAAGAAAATAGAGGTAAACGGCGTATAGAGAAATCGCAAACATTATTTTTAGAGCACCGTTAATGGGTCGGCCCATGTAAACTAAGTCAGACCGAGTGTCTACTTTAAGGTGAACTGAACTATGTTTTAGTTAGAGTATAAATGACGTTTCCTTTGTAAGACGGTCATACATAACCCATTTCTTGTTCTGTTTTAGTTAGTGATGTTATTAGTGAATATTCTTGAAGATTTATGATTTGAAAATAAGCCCCATCTCTCTATTAAAACCGCTCTCTAATAAGCCCCCCCCCCCCCCCCCCCCCCCCCCCCTCTATCTCTTCTTTTTGAGGCCTAAAATTAAATAAGCCCCTCGGGGACCTAATACAGCTTTTACGGTACACGTAACCGGCGCCAACCGCGCGAAAACGCGTGCGACCAAGTCGCGATTAGTTTTGGTTTTACATCTGATTGGTTGAGTAGGTGGCGCGAGTTTTATAAGCCAATCATAGAGCGTAGTAAAGAAAACCAAAGCAATTCCGGATTACTTTCGACACTCAATTGAAAACCGCTCTATATAATATATAAAAATAATTATATAGCACAGTTCCTAAAGTTCACAGCGCTTCACAGTAATTCACTATTCAATTACTATACCTACCAGGGCATGGGCCATTATTACATGCCCTGGTTTCTTTGTCGGATCCTGAACATTGCGCTCCACCATTAGACGGAGGGGGATTGGTGCAAGTGCGCAGGCGCTCTTGCTGTCCAGCTCCACAGGCAGCATTGCATTCTCCCCAGTCTCCCCAGGCACCCCATCCGCCCATTGACAGCAGCTGAAAGTTAAAGTGTTATAGTGAACTGGGAATATTTTTTCCTTCGAAGTATTTTTTCACGTTATTAGGCGTGTTACTTTCAGTTTTGATGACAAACATTTGTTAGGCCTTGTTAACAAAACATTTGTAAAGTATTAATTGCAACTGTTATATACACTTCATGAATATATAGCAATGTTAGGCAACTGAGATATGTTGAACTGTTTTCTGCGTTCTGATTTTCTACAGTTCATTATTCATAATTCAAATTGAATTAAAAATTACCGCTTTTCATCTTGCAGCATCTGAATTTTTCAATGCAGTAAAGTTTTTCGCAGTCGCTTTTGTAGATGCCGGCCATGTAATAGCCTGCCCGATTGCATTTGCCCCAACCCTTGTTGTCAAACGAGCCGGTGACATCTTCATCGTAACAGCCAGCATAACTATCAGCGTGATTCTGTGGATGACAGCATTTTGCCTCTTCAATGTTATACAGATTTGAGCCTCCGGAGCGACGCATGCCTTCCATGTAATAACCGTTAGGGCATAACGCCCATGTATTTTTACTGGAAAGGAAATGAAAGAAAAAGCAACAAATTTAGACAATGAAATATATCGACAACAGACTGATTGATGAACCGAAACATGGATCAACTACAGAACAATAATCTCCAAAAATATATTCACGTTATGAAAAATAAATGAAACTTATATAGTGTGTAAGGGCCTCGACAGACTAGACCAATTGTTATCAATAACTATTTAGTTGTTGATCATAAAAAGTTATCGATAACAAAAAAAGCCAGTGTGAAGCGAGTCATCGATAACTTTGTCAATTTGAAGGCCAGGATGATGCTACAACATAAGATAATTAACATCACTTGCCATAAAACATCTTTCATTGTTAGAACAGGCCTCAATTAATTCGAAAGCAATCAATGTAGTGACAAAGACATTTGTATTGGACATTTTAAAATGGCCATGTTGATTTTTTTTTAGAAAATTTATAAAATCAGGAAAATGTTTCGTAGTGTATTTTCGGCATAAATTAACAGGTGGTTTTCATCTGATGTCATAAAAATTCTAAAATCTAAACTGTTACTTCTATGAATCTATTCTTTTCACATATTTTAGATATACAAAACATTAATCTCTATGCAAAGTTTGGTATCGATTCAGTGCATCGTTTTGAAAATAAAGCATTTCGAATTTTGTGATGTCCCAGATGAACGTGTTTCTGAACTGCCACAAAAACGGATATTTGTATGTCGTTTTTAAATTTTCAGACGTGATAATAATTGAGAAGTGATATCTAAAGAGCTTTGAAGTGAAAGATGATGATTGATGATAATTGTTGGAAGAATCTACTCTACTTCTTGTGCAATTTTATGGCCGCCATATTTGTGTCCCTCTGAAGCAGGAGTACCCAACGAGGCCGCTCCGAAAAATAACCGCTCTGCAGACTAAAATTGAGCTGGCTGGCAAACTAAGTAATCGCGGGAGACGTGCAGGCAAACCTAGCAATTGAGAGAAACTTGCTGGTAATTTTACTATTTAAGAGAAACCTTGCTGGGCGGCTGCATACTAAGTACTGTAATTTTCTGAAAATTATTTTCATAATACCTCGGTTACGAAAAACGCTACAAAGCTATAATTTAGACACAACAGTTCATGTTAGCAAATATTTTTTGTAACATTGATGAAAACCACCAATACGAACCGCCAGTTGAAGAATAGGATCAATCCATGTAACTGTTTTTGTAATAATATCAATCCATTACTCTAAAAATTTTCTTTTACTTTCTATCACTCTCATAATAAAATTTTATTTCAGAATAAACTCAATTCTCTCTCCCACTAGTTTCCTCTCTCTCTCTCCCTCTCTCTCCCTCTCTCTCTCTCTCTCTCTCACCAAATTTCCCTCCCATAAACACCACAACACCACCACCCCTCTCCCACTTTTCATTACAATCTTAAATAATTTTTAAATACAACTTTCAACACAGTAAACAATTATTTTAAAATGTAATTTATTATGGGATTCATTGCACTTTACAATGAAATAAAAAACAAATTGGAACTCTTCGCGAATTTGCGTGTCATCCTAAAGAACCGCGATGAAGGAACAGGAACCCTGAACAGTACAGCTACAAATCGTTGTCTCCACGCCCTTCGATTACATTTACAATACAGTATATATACTGAAAAAACGGGTTTTGGATCCAGCCTTATTTTACCTTACTTATTTTTCCAGCCTTACTTTTCATTTGAAGAATAAAATTCATATTTTTTTAATGAATTGTCCACTTCCGAGTGTCCTTTTGTCTCTGTTTCAAAACGAGTCCTCGTGTATGGAAATGAGTTTGATTTGCAAGACAATGAATTTGTGCAGGTAAAACTCATTTCCATATGAAAGGTTGTGCAACAGGACTCGTTTTGAAACAGAGGCAAAAGTCAACTCGGAAATGGCCTATTGGTGGTTTGAATCAATGTTACAAAAACTGTTTGCTTGCAATTATTATTACGTATGAAAATTTTAAAATGACATAAAAATATCCGTTTTTAGTCGTTTTTGTGACAGTTCAAAAACACGTTAATCGACATCCCAAATTTAAAAATGCTTTATTTTCGAAACGAAGCACTGAATCGATACCAAACGTTTCATAGAGGTTAATGTATTGTATGTCTGGAACATGTGAAAAGAATAGCGTTATATAATTAACAGTTTAGATTTTATAATTTTGATGACGTCAGATGCAAACCAAAAATTGATTACATAATCACTGGGCGAGACGCCTGACCAGCTTTAACTACAAATCCATATATGTCTAACTACTCACCCATCCAACGTTTGAACCCAGTTAGCGTTTCTACAGGTTGCAGGCTGATTGGCGAAACTCGCGTCACTGGCTGCGCAGCAACTTCCTTCCTCGAGAAGCTGAATGCCATTATCTCCTGCCGGGTCGTTTCTCCAGAATCCGTGAGGTAGGTTTTATCATTGGGGCACACAGACCACCCTTCCCTGTCAAAGCTACCCCACCAGTTGGCTGTGTCACATGACAGGCTCACATCAGGCTGGAACAGCAGCAGGATGCTGATAATGGCGAACACAAACCGCATCTTGTATTCACTTTCTTTAAAGCTGTGCAGAATTAACCTGGGGAAAAATAAATTGTTGAGTGCCTTGAATTCGTTACAGTGGATCCCCGATAAAAACGAATTCCTCGGTCATAAAAGGAAGGATATTCTTCAACCCGGCCAATTTAAGTGAGTAAAATATATGGAACAGAACCCCGATATAATGAATCCTCGTTATAACGAATACAGTTCTCCGGTCCCTTGGCACTTCGTTGTATCGGGGTTCCACTGTACTTGCATGTGTCTTCATTTTTCGTATTCAGGCTTATTTTTTTTATTATTATTATTTTTTTATTTATTTTTGGGGGGGGGGTGGTTTTTTTATTTATTTTTATTTTTTTTGTATTTTTTTTGTATTTTTTTGTATTTTTTTTTGTATTCAGGCTTATTGTTTAATTAATAATTTGAATTTTGACTGCAAAAATTTTATTTTATTTTATTTCGTATTTTATCAATTTCGAAAGACAAAAACTGGCTAAATTGATATATAGGGCAAAAACGGACAACTTGGGCCCAGGTGGTACATGGCGTGATGTTATAAAAAATATAACCCAATGAAAGAGCAACGTCTCTTCTACAAATAAATGCAATAAAATTTTGGAGCCATCAAAAATCCATATTTTGCGTCACCGCATTCGGATTGACAGTCAAAGAACGCACTTTGGTTTATTCTGCACCACAAAATAAGGGCACTCGCTTTGTATTAATCTGCAGTATTCAGCACTCGAACCTTTTAGTCATTTTAAAGTTTATTTATTTTGTCCAAAACCAGCAAGGTGATGCTTTATTCACCACACAAAAATTATGATTATAAATTGGTAGAAGACGTTCAGGATTTAAAATTATTTTACTACGCATGTATTTAAAATTTTCAGACCAAACCCGTCAAATGATCTAAAATTTAACCGCAAACCGTCATAAAAAATATATATATATATTATAGTTGTTTAAAGGAGCTATGTCACGATATTTTAAGTCATTTTTGTGAAGTGCAAAATCACCTTCAAATTGAAGAAAGCCTCAAAATAATAGTTTACTAAGGTAGAAAAACACTAAAGAGGTGATAATAAACCGAACAGGAACAAGGATGGTTGAGGATGGAGAAGATTAAGACGGATTACGAACGGCGAACTTGAAAAAATTGGCCAATATTTTCAAGATGCGCCATCCGTGACGTAGCTCCTTTAAAAGCGGTTCCTCCGGATTATAAGACCAGCGCCCTAAACGACTGTGCTCGGCCACGCGGTCTCTACACTGAAATGCGATTTTGCGAATCTTCAACCGTCAAAGCTAACCCGTGGCATCCGATCTTATTTTATGAATTGGTGAATACCGCACAGAGATACTAATGACTTCAATAGTAGGATTGTGAAGTTACAACTCGAGCTGATACTGTGAGTATCGAGGATCAACGCTTTCGGCGCTTCGCGCCTTGCGAGCAGCGATTTACGAGAAAAAAACGACTGTTTTGCAGTCTTTTGATACTAAATTGTATTTCATTCTGTCCAATTGTGACTGTTTGGACAAATCAAGTTTCGCGAAAGTCTAACATGAAACAAATTTAAGTTTTAGTGTTTGGTTTGCTTGTATTCCTTCAATGCTGTTTTTAATTTTCTGGCGATGTCGAACAACTCTTGTGAAGCTGGCAAATTCTGCGAACCGATCGAGTGACGAACAAATAACGAAACACATTTTTATCCCCAAGTGGTTGCTTTGTTCTTAAGCAGTGAAAACGACGCATTCGGATAAATTAACCTGTGATAAAACTTGTGACTTTATTTTTTGCTCACGAACAATCCATTGCTTTTACCCGCATCCAGAAGGTCTGTATTTTTCGAGACAGAGAAAAGTTGTGGCACAGTTGGTACGCTAGTTGAAAAACCGCATAAGGGCGACGCTTGTTGGTTGATAATCGAACGATTATTTCAAATTAAAGTACCCACCTTTTTAGTAAACGCACCGGGCTGTTATAACAGAGCTCTTCTCTCGCAAGGAACTTCTCTAAAAGTGATAATAACTTGAGTTGTACGTGGTGCTAAATGTATTTTTCACCACTAGGAGGTATACGGGGGTTTTTCATATTTCCGCGATAGAACGACGTTTTCTTGGTAACATACCAAATATGGACAGAGATGAAGAAAAATGTTGTAGAGCTTAAACGCTACCGCAAGCAAAAACGCTTTTTAATAAGTCCAATTACACAATTCAACATAATGTTTGAGAAAATATATAAATTGTGTATCGAATGGTTTCTTTATGAATTCCAGCATCGAAAGGTTTAAAATTTCAGAATGTTACAAATTGTAAACAAATTACATTACAAATTCTAGTTCTAGTTGTCTGTAATTAAAGGTCTAACCCGCTCTCTTTGTGTGAGATAACCTAAACATCACGGTGGATCGTATTAAATTTAAATTAATTTTGTAATAATTTGAAACAAATTGAAGGAACGCGAGAAAATCACACTGAATATGTTTATTGTCTGTTCCGGCCTGTGATAATAACTTAATTATCCCGATTAGAGGCCAGACTGTTCATATAGCACATATATTAAACGACATGGTTTTTCTTGGTTTACTAGTGTTTATCTTTTACAATGTAATACATTTTGAAAACAAATAGTAAAATAACCCATCGTGGGAGATGGCGCATACTGTGAATTCAAAATAAAAAAAGTATTACTATTGATATTTTACCTTTAGGCTTTATTTGTTATTTAAAATCAATTT
Source organism: Desmophyllum pertusum (assembly GCA_029204205.1). Classification (NCBI taxonomy): domain Eukaryota; kingdom Metazoa; phylum Cnidaria; class Anthozoa; order Scleractinia; family Caryophylliidae; genus Desmophyllum; species Desmophyllum pertusum. The sequence goes on from MU826355.1 coordinate 1,792,886, forward strand.
GCTAATTTATTAGCAGAACTATCGATATCAAAACATTTATTTTCAAATTTTATTCATTTTATCCGACACTAAACGAAGTATATAGCGAACAGTAATAGTTGTAGCTTTTTCTTAAAAGAAACTACGTTGTTTAGTTTGTATTCTCAAAGCCAAATAAAACAATCATTTTCCCTGGCTTTTTCATGAACCAGTCCATAGCATTGTAGAGCACATGCTCATGAGGGAACTTAGAAAATAAAGATCACCCAAGAATGCATTAGGTAAGTAGGGATGGTGATTATAAATGAATTGAATATTGCGTATTCCGGTTGAATGTCCGAGCGCGAACCCGGCGCGGGCCAATTTACTTTTTACGTCCACTTCAAGATGGCGGCCATTTATGTTTTGCAATTTTTAAACAACTGAATATTGTTTCGGGTTGATCAACAGTTTAGAATTTGAAGTTTAACCAACGGTTTACCGTTTGAGGTTAAAACGTATGTTAAAAAAAAGGTTTTATGATTTATTCTTAGTGAACCGGTTAATATTTTCATATTGATGTTGTGGAACGTTATTGCCTTAAAAATTCGTCGTACGGGTAGCTAGTGGCTCGATTGTGTTCTGCTAGGGAATCAGGTTACTGGGGTTGGAAATAACTCAATTCACAAATCGTGTTCTCTTTTTTTGTAGAAAAAGTCTTAACGCCGCCATCTTGAAGTGGGCGTAAAAAGAAAATTACCCGGCAAAGAGAAAGCACGAGTTCCCGTCCCTTCGCCCCCTATCGCGCTTGCGCTCGAACTCCCCTCAACTGCCGCCACGCAATTCGTCGCAAGCGAATTTCGCCGATTATCTGGTTTCTAATCACCCCACATCCGCCAATGCAGTTGCAGACAAACCTGGCGACTTTCGCCAATCGCTGTGACTAACGTGAAACGCCTAGTGAGTCGCTAGCTTTACAGATATATATTTACCATTCTTTAAAAGCAAACAACATTTCGATACTTCGATGAAAATAATCAGATTTAAAAGTTTATCGTTTGGCTTTAACTATTTAATCCCCAAAAGGAACAAACTTTATGGGGTTCAAAATAGGGTAGGGTAGCTAGCGAGGGATTGCACCCCTCAGTGAGCGCCGAAGCCGGCTAAGCACTTAAGCCAGTTAGAACCAGTTAGAACCAGTTAGAACCAGTTGGAACCAGTTAGAACCAGTTAGAACCAGTTGGAACCAGTTGGAACCAGTTAGATCCAGTTAGAACCAGTTAGAACCAGTTATAACCAGTTAGAACACGTTGGAACCAGTTAGAACCAGTTTGAACCAGTTAGAACCAGTTAGAACCAATTAGAACCAGTTAGAAACAGTTAGAACCAGTTAGAACCACTTAGAACCACTTAGAACCAGTTAGAACCAGATAGAACCAGTTGGAACCAGTTAGAGCCAGTTAGAGCCAGTTAAAGCCAGTTAGAACCACTTAGAACCACTTAGAACCACTTAGAACCAGTTAGAGCCAGTTAGAACCAGTTAGAACCAGTTAGAGCCAGTTAGAGCCAGTTAAAGCCAGTTAGAACCACTTAGAACCACTTAGAACCACTTAGAACCAGTTAGAGCCAGTTAGAACCAGTTAGAACAACTTACAACCAGTTAGAACCAGTTAGAACCAGTTAGAACCAGTTGGAACCAGTTAGAACCAGTTGGATCCAGTTAGAACCAGTTGGAACAGGTTAGAGCAAGTTAGAACCAGTTAGAACCACTTAGAACCAGTTAGAACCAGTTGGAACCAGTTAGAACCAGTTAGAGCCAGTAAGAGCCAGTTAGAACCACTTAGAACCACTTAGAACCACTTAGAACCAGTTAGAGCCAGTTAGAACCAGTTAGAACCAGTTAGAAACAACTTACAACCAGTTAGAACCAGTTAGAACCAGTTGGAACCAGTTGGAACCAGTTAGAACCAGTTGGATCCAGTTAGAACCAGTTGGAACAGGTTAGAGCAAGTTAGAACCAGTTAGAACCACTTAGAACCAGTTAGAACCAGTTGGAACCAGTTGGAACCAGTTAGAACCAGTTAGGGCCAGTTAGAGCCAGTTAGAACCAGTTAGAACCAGTTAGAGCCAGTTAGAACCACTTAGAACCACTTAGAACCACTTAGAACCAGTTAGAACCACTTAGAACCAGTTAGAACCAGATAGAACCAGTTGGAACCAGTTAGAGCCAGTTAGAACCAGTTAGAACCAGTTAGAAACCAGTTAGAGCCAGTTAGAGCCAGTTAAAGCCAGTTAGAACCACTTAGAACCACTTAGAACCACTTAGAACCAGTTAGAGCCAGTTAGAACCAGTTTAGAACCAGTTAGAACAACTTACAACCAGTTAGAACCAGTTAGAACCAGTTAGAACCAGTTGGAACCAGTTAGAACCAGTTGGATCCAGTTAGAACCAGTTGGAACAGGTTAGAGCAAGTTAGAACCAGTTAGAACCACTTAGAACCAGTTAGAACCAGTTGGAACCAGTTAGAACCAGTTAGAGCCAGTAAGAGCCAGTTAGAACCACTTAGAACCACTTAGAACCACTTAGAACCAGTTAGAGCCAGTTAGAACCAGTTAGAACAACTTACAACCAGTTAGAACCAGTTAGAACCAGTTGGATCCAGTTAGAACCAGTTGGAACAGGTTAGAGCAAGTTAGAACCAGTTAGAACCACTTAGAACCAGTTAGAACCAGTTGGAACCAGTTGGAACCAGTTAGAACCAGTTAGGGCCAGTTAGAGCCAGTTAGAACCAGTTAGAACCAGTTAGAGCCAGTTAGAACCACTTAGAACTAGTTAGAACCACTTAGAACCAGTTAGAACCAGTTAGAACCAGTTAGAACCAGTTAGAACCAGTTAGAGCCAGTTAGAAACAGTTAGAGCCAGTTAGAACACATTAGAACCAGTTAGAACCAGTTAGAACCAGTTAGAACCAGTTAGAACCAGTTGAAACCAGTTGGAACCATTTAGAACCAGTTAGGTCCAGTTAGAGCAAGTTAGAACCAGTTAGAACCAGTTAGAACCAGTTGGAACCAGTTAGAGCCAGTTTGAACCAGTTAGAGCCAGTTAGAACCAGTTAGAGCCAGTTAGAGTCAGTTAGAGCCAGTTAGAACCACTTAGATCCACTTAGAACAAGTAAGAACCAGATAAAACCAGTTAGAACTAGTTAGAACCAGTTGGAACCAGTTAGAACCAGTTAGAGCCAGTAATAGCCAGTTAGAGCCAGTTTGAACCAGTTAGAACCAGTTAGAACCAGTTAGAGCCAGTTAGAACCACTTAGAACCAGTTAGAACCACTTAGAACCACTTAGAACCACTTAGAACCAGTTAGAGCCAGTTAGAAACAGTTAGAGCCAGTTAGAACACATTAGAACCAGTTGAAACCAGTTGGAACCATTTAGAACCAGTTAGGTCCAGTTAGAGCAAGTTAGAACCAGTTAGAACCAGTTAGAACCAGTTAGAACCAGTTGGAACCGGTTAGAGCCAGTTAGAACCAGTTAGAGCCAGTTAGAGTTAGTTAGAGCCAGTTAGAACCACTTAGATCCACTTAGAACCAGTAAGAACCAGATAAACCAGTTAGAACTAGTTAGAACCAGTTGGAACCAGTTGGAACCAGTTAGAACCAGTTAGAACCCGTTAGACCCCGTTAGAACCAGTTAGAACCAGTTAGAACCAGTTAGAACCAGTTAGAGCCAGTTATAGCCAGTTATAGCCAGTTAGAACCAGTTAGAACCAGTTAGAACCAGTTAGGACCACTTAGAACTAGTTAGAACCAGTTTGAACCAGTTAGAACCAGTTAGAACCGGTTTAGAACCAGTTAGAGCCAGTTAGAACCAGTTAGAACCAGTTAGAACCAGTTAGAACCAGTTAGAACCAGTTAAAACCAATTAGAACCAGTTAGAGCCAGTTATAACCAGTTAGAGCCAGTTGGAACCACTTAGAACCAGTTAGAGCCAGTTAGAGCCAGTTAGAGCCAGTTAGAACCACTTAGAACCACTTAGAACCAGTTAGAACCAGTTAGAACCAGTTAGAACCAGTTAAAACCAATTAGAACCAGTTAGAGCCAGTTATAACCAGTTAGAGCCAGTTGGAACCACTTAGAACCAGTTAGAACCAGTTAGAGCCAGTTAGAGCCAGTTAGAGCCAGTTAGAACCACTTATAACCACTTAGAACCAGTTAGAACCAGTTAGAACCAGTTAGAACCAGTTGGAACCAGTTGGAACCAGTTAGAACCAGTTAGAACCAGTTAGAACCAGCACTACGTCACAAGTTTGAGTGCGAGCAATTTCATGAACATTTTATAAAGGAAATAGTAAACTTTCATCTCGTGCATTGTTCAGTTATATAAGCACTTGGGAATTTTTAAGAAGTGGTAGACCACGAAAAACAGTCAAATGAACTCCCACGAGTACTCGGACAGAGGAGAGTTGAATTACTGGGCAGACTACTGCTAGAGTCACCCACAATGGCCTAGCAATTGGAGGAAGGGGAGATCCCGCGTGGAAGTCGCAGCCCTTATTTGGATCGTCACGCAAGGCCACTTTTATCGCCAGTTTTACTGGCAATTTTATTGCTAGTTTTTCTGCCACTTTTAGACAAATTTCAACACAACACAATACCACGACACATTTCACCGTTATTTTATATTGCTTTATTTTTCCCATACCAATAATTAAATGGCATACACAATTATAATAATTTCATTTCTGGGTAGGTCTTCAAGATCCATAAGAAGATATGCCTTAAATTTCCCGTCAAGTAATCCCGTCATGTAATCCCTCTGTTTATATGCCCTCGTTTCACAGTTATTGAAAATGATCCCCACTTGTTCCCAGGCCGTTCTGCGGTTAACTGTAAATCTGCAACAATAATTACGAGAAGTTCTATCGCTTTTAATTTATTATGTATTGTTTAGTGTTTTACAGCTAGTGTAACAACAAATCATTTGGGTAACAAGAGCATCTTAAGTAATATATCAAACACGAGAGACAGTGTTTCATCCGATTTCCAAACACCGAGAAGAGAGTTGAAAATACGACGCGTTGCGGAGTATCACGAAATTGCGAGGTGGAAATCGGATGAAAACACGTTCTATTTATACTTGTCGCGGTGATGAAATGGCGATGATGAATGTATGAAATGATTCTTATATGAACTGCTGCGGAAAGAACTAAAGAGAATAAGATCTTCGCAGTAATATATAATTAATATAAGCAGTTGAAAAGAAGGCTTGACAAATATTCGGGCTCCAACGGGATTCAAACCCATGACCTGTGCGATTCCGGTGCAAACGCTCAACCACTGAGCTATGAAGGCAAGCTAGGAGCTGGTCGAATTATGATCCAACTGTAGCGACCTTATTACGTCGTGAAAAATTCATTATATCCAAGATAGCAGATTTTATGATGTCAACTTTAATTTATGTGACATTATAGACGGTACGTTACTACCGGACATATTACACCTCCATCCCCACACCTACCCCCAGCGTTCCTTCATAGCAAAGTATTTTTTTGAAAGCATTTGGTTGATTATCAAAGTTGATAAAGGTAAATTAACCGCCGTAGCAAATTTCGAGAAGCCGACGTTTCGAGCGTTGCCCTTCGTTGGAGCAAAGATTTTGTTTTATTGGAAGTAATTTCGAAAGAACTAAACTCTTACTAAAGCACAGAAAAGCGTCACCTGTTTATCCTGTTCTGAACGACCCTCTGCTTCTTCTTCTAACCTGATGAAATATGCATAAACGCCATGGTATTAGACTTTGACCACAGCTGGAATCTTCTTCTATACAAAGAAGCCTATTTACATCACGCGCTTACCACCAACGCTCAACAATGGATTTAAATCTAGCCTGTTCCAGGCTCTCGGATAGTTGGGACGAAGCAAAAAAGCGAACGGCCGCGCGAAGGTAGTCCCAACTATCCGAGAGCCTGGAACAGGCTAATTTAAATCTAGCAGATAACTTTGCCTTAGTTTTCTTTTCAATTGTAATTAATATCCGATACTATATTTAACACCAGCTGGTATAGGTACCAAAATATGACACGATGCAACTACTCGGGTTTTCCTTTATAAGCAAGCCTAAAAAAATGTGTTTTCAATAAATCTTTAAAGCTATTGAAATTTATTATCCTCATTGCGAATGTCCGCTGGGAGCTTGTTCCAGAGTGTAGGGGCAGCCGCTGAAAAAGCACGATTCCCTAAGGTCTTTTTGAGCGTAGAACTAGGAGCATTCAAGTAGTGCATTATTCGATCTTAGACTATAGCACGACCGTTCTCTAATAGTAATTAAGTCACAAATGTACGCAGGCGCAAGACCATGCAAGCAAACAGTTTTTGTAACATTGATGAACAATTAGATCTAAATTGAATTGATAATCTCTTTTACCTTTGCATGATGCCACTTTGCATTTTGGGTTTTCCTTGAACTTTCCCTTACATCCCTTTCCGCGTCCTGAGGGGGGTGGGTTGGTGCACGTACGGGTTCGACTTTTTCTCCCGTTACCACAGGTCTTGTTACACGGTTCGAATTCCGACCACTCAGAGAATCCTCCATCAACTGAAATAATATAAATACGTCAATCAACCAATTAAAGTGTCAATTATTTATATAGTATTAAAGATGATTTCCAGCACGTGCTGCGCAGTCTTAGGGTTTGTTTTCATTTTTGTTTTGAATCAATCTCGTTCCCAGAGTCCTCGTTACCCTTGTCCAAGGACCTCTGGGATAGAGTGATACGCCTGACCTGCGCAGTAAGGCCGGAAGTCCAAGAATCTTACCATCGCAAGACTGATTGTTACACTCTTGCGACTCCGTGTTGGCTCCAACACAATCGACACCACCATTGGACGGAGGGGGATTGGTGCAAGTTCTTTCGCGGTCCTGAAAGCCGCCTCCACACGTCACACTGCACTCGCCCAAGTCTTTCCAGTCGCTCCAGCCTCCGTTTACTGGAACTGAAAAAATCACAACAAAACGTGCAGGTTGAACAGCAGTCAATGCAAAGTTTAACTTGACCCTTTCACTCCCAAGAGTGCTAAGTTCAAAACTGAGAAAAAAAATTGTTGAATTTCATTTTGAAGAATTGTCCAAAATAAACGGTACCACTTGAAAGTACTGCTCAATAGCTTTCATTTAAATTGTCACACACTAGGGTTTTATCCACAGACTCAAAAGTTACAACCACATTTATTGGCTCAAGGTTTGACTCTGGGAGTGAAAAGGTTAACCTTGTCCAAAAGCGGATAATGCTATCTAGTCAAACGATGATGAATGAGATGAACAACCACGTCTTTTATAAAATAATTGAATGTTGATCAATCTTGGGAGTGAAATTTAAAAAAAAAAAAATTTCTATAGCATAATAACTATTAGTAAACATCTTCTAGTATACTAATGCAAATGAGACAATCTGATTGGCTGAGCTACTCGTACACTATCAGCCATTAGCGTGCAGTGGCTGGAGGTCGTGTACGAAGTTTCGGAAGAAGATTTAGAGTTAATACTAGACAATTGTTATGATTTTTACTAAAACAATTAGATTATGAGCTCGAGATTTCTATGATGTGATAGTTGATGAGGCCGTAGGCCGAATCAACTATCACATCATAGAAATTGAAATCTAATTGTTAATTAGCCAATTTCTCACAACTCATTAGTGTGCTTCTGTAAGCGGTAACACGATTTTGGGCATAACATGATATCCTGCCTTCCTCGGCTGGTGTGACGACTTGTGACGTGGCGATAAAGCTAAGAAAATAGAGGTAAACGGCGTATAGAGAAATCGCAAACATTATTTTAGAGCACCGTTAATGGTCGGCCCATGTAAACTAAGTCAGACCGAGTGTCTACTTTAAGGTGAACTGAACTATGTTTTAGTTAGAGTATAAATGACGTTTCCTTTGTAAGACGGTCATACATAACCCATTTCTTGTTCTGTTTTAGTTAGTGATGTTATAGTGAATATTCTTGAAGATTTATGATTTGAAATAAGCCCCATCTCTCTATTAATACCGCTCTCTAATAAGCCCCCCCCCTCTATCTCTTCTTTTTGAGGCCTAAAATTAAATAAGCCCCTCGGGGACCTAATACAGCTGTCACGTGGGAAATATACCCACACCAAGCATAAGGAAACGAACACAGTAATTCCCTATTTTCTGAGCCTAAGATAACTAAAGAATTAGTCAAGCAGAAGTTGTACCTGTCCAACGTACATTTACATATCAAAGACCTTCCTGGAATCAAACAAGTAATGTTTATTTACCACCGATAACTTATACCTACTCTCCTGCACTTATTAACCGTTTATCAGATCCGAAATTCGGCATATCATTCGCTTCGATAGTTTCACAAACGTGTTTCAAAACGGTAAAACCCAGCGCAAGAGTTTCAACTCAGGAAAACCAGATTAGAGAGGTTTACTCGTTGTACCTTTGAAATGCAAAATAGCAGGTATAGTTAGGTAAATGTGTCAGTTACTGTCAATAGAATGTATTGTTAGTTTTCAAAGGAGCACATGTTGTACAGGATGTACTTTACATATCAATAGAACATCCGATCTTGAGCCTAGAGTACAGCACATGCGCTCTAAATGGTTCGACTATAATTTCAATGAAGATCGACCTTCAGTGACCTTAAAACCTTGATTTTAACCAATAGAAACGAAGCCATTTGTTAAGGATTCATCCGCCTTTCACGTGCTCTAACAACTTTCCTTTGTATTAGTTTTGTATAAATGGACATTGTGTTTACTTAGGACAGTATATAAGTAACGCGAAATCTGTTGATCACCGATTACCTATACGATGCCTATGATTACCTATGTATAAGCTGTGAAGTACTCTACGAGGTTTATTCTACGATTAAAGAAGTTGCTGTGCTCCAGAGAAGTCTAGTTGTCTTTCCTGCCGTGTCGTCGCTGAGTAAGGCGAAGGAACAAGTTCCCTGTACCTCTGGTACCTTGTAACGAGTGCCTGCTGCCTAGCCGGTGACTCTAGCCAAGCTAAATCCCCGTTCCGCGACGTACTCCGCACGCTCCCGTGAAGTGCTTAATCCGGAAACCTCGATATTTACCGAGCTCCCAAGCGTTGGTAAATTCCACGTTCACCCGCCTAAAACATTCCGTTACACAGCTTTTACAGTACACGTAACCGGCGCCAACCGCGCGAAAACGCGTGCGACCAAGTCGCGATTAGTTTTGGTTTTACATCTGATTGGTTGAGTAGGTGGCGCGAGTTTTATAAGCCAATCATAGAGCGTAGTAAAGAAAACCAAAGCAATTCCGGATTACTTTCGACACTCAATTGAAAACCGCTCTATATAATATATAAAAATAATTTATATAGCACAGTTCCTAAAGTTCACAGCGCTTCACAGTAATTCACTATTCAATTACTATACCTACCAGGGCATGGGCCATTATTACATGCCCTGGTTTCTTTGTCGGATCCTGGACATTGCGCTCCGCCATTAGACGGAGGGGGATTGGTGCAAGTGCGCAGGCGCTCTTGCTGTCCAGCTCCACAGGCCAGCATTGCATTCTCCCCAGTCTCCCCAGGCACCCCATCCGCCATTGACAGCAGCTGAAAGTAAAGTGTTATAGTGAACTGGGAATATTTTTTCCTTCGAAGTATTTTTCACGTTATTAGGCGTGTTACTTTCAGTTTTGATGACAAACATTTGTTAGGCCTTGTTAACAAAACATTTGTAAAGTATTAATTGCAACTGTTATATACACTTCATGAATATATAGCAATGTTGGGCAACTGAGATATGTTGAACTGTTTTCTGCGTTCTGATTTTCTACAGTTCATTATTCATAATTCAAATTGAATTTAAAATTACCGCTTTTCATCTTGCAGCATCTGAATTTTTCAATGCAGTAAAGTTTTTCGCAGTCGCTTTTGTAGATGCCGGCCATGTAATAGCCTGCCCGATTGCATTTGCCCCAACCCTTGTTGTCAAACGAGCCGGTGACATCTTCATCGTAACAGCCAGCATAACTATCAGCGTGATTCTGTGGATGACAGCATTTTGCCTCTTCAATGTTATACAGATTTGAGCCTCCGGAGCGACGCATGCCTTCCATGTAATAACCGTTAGGGCATAACGCCCATGTATTTTTACTGGAAAGGAAATGAAAGAAAAAGCAACAAATTTAGACAATGAAATATATCGACAACAGACTGATTGATGAACCGAAACATGGATTAACTACAGAACAATAATCTCCAAAAATATATTCACGTTATGAAAAATAAATGAAACTTATATAGTGTGTAAGGGCCTCAGACTAGACCAATTGTTATCGATAACTATTTAGTTGTTGATCATAAAAGTTATCGATAACAAAAAAAGCCAGTGTGTGAAGTTAGTCATCAATAACTTTGTCAATTTGAAGGCCATGATGATGCTACAACATAAGATAATTAACATCACTTGCCATAAAACATCTTTCATTGTTAGAACAGGCCTCAATTAATTCGAAAGCAATCAATGTAGTGACAAAGACATTTGTAAAATGGCCATGTTGATTTTTTTTTAGAAAATTTATAAAATCAGGAAAATGTTTCGTAGTGTATTTTCGGCAGAAATTAACAGGTGGTTTCATCTGATGTCATAAAAATTCTAAAATCTAAACTGTTACTTCTATGAATCTATTCTTTTCACATATTTTAGATATACAAAACATTAATCTCTATGCAAAGTTTGGTATCGATTCAGTGCTTCGTTTTGAAAATAAAGCATTTCGAAATTTGTGATGTCCCAGATGAACGTGTTTTCTGAACTGCCACAAAACGGATATTTGTATGTCGTTTTTAAATTTTCAGACGTGATAATAATTGAGAAGTGATATCTAAAGAGCTTTGAAGTGAAAGATGATGATTGATGATAATTGCTGGAAGAATCTACTCTACTTCTTGTGCAATTTTATGGCCGCCATATTTGTGTCCCTCTGAAGCAGGAGTACCCAACAAGGCCGCTCCGAAAAATAACCGCTCTGCAGACTAAAATTGAGCTGGCTGGCAAACTAAGTAATAGCGGGAGATTTGCTGGCAAACCTAGCAATTGAGAGAAACTTGCTGGTAATTTTACTATTTAAGAGAAACCTTGCTGGGCGGCTGCATACTAAGTACTGTAATTTTCTGAAAATTATTTTCATAATACCTCGGTTACGAAAAACGCTACAAAGCTATAATTTAGACACAACAGTTCATGTTAGCAAATATTTTTTGTAACATTGATGAAAACCACCAATACGAACCGCCAGTTGAAGAATAGGATCAATCCATGTAACTGTTTTTGTAATAATATCAATCCATTACTCTAAAAATTTTCTTTTACTTTCTATCACTCTCATAATAAAATTTTATTTCAGAATAAACTCAATTCTCTCTCCCACTAGTTTCCTCCCTCTCTCTCGCCTCTCTCTCTCTCTCTCTCACCAAATTTCCCTCCCATAAACACCACAACACCACCACCCCTCTCCCACTTTTCATTACAATCTTAAATAATTTTTAAATACAACTTTCAACACAGTAAACAATTATTTTAAAATGTAATTTATTATGGGATTCATTGCACTTTACAATGAAATAAAAACAAATTGGAACTCTTCGCGAATTTGCGTGTCATCCTAAAGAACCGCGATGAAGGAACAGGAACCCTGAACAGTACAGCTACAAATCGTTCTCTCCACGCCCTTCGATTACATTTACAATACAGTATATATACTGAAAAAACGGGTTTTGGATCCAGCCTTATTTTACCTTACTTATTTTTCCAGCCTTACTTTTCATTTGAAGAATAAAATTCATATTTTTTTTAATGAATTGTCCACTTCCGAGTGTCCTTTTGTCTCTGTTTCAAAACGAGTCCTCGTGTATGGAAATGAGTTTGATTTGCAAGACAATGAATTTGTGCAGGTAAAACTCATTTCCATATGAAAGGTTTGTGCAACAGGACTCGTTTTGAAACAGAGGCAAAAGTCAACTCGGAAATGGCCTATTGGTGGTTTGAATCAATGTTACAAAAACTGTTTGCTTGCAATTATTATTACGTATGAAAATTTTAAAATGACATAAAAATATCCGTTTTTAGTCGTTTTTGTGACAGTTCAAAAACACGTTAATCGACATCCCAAATTTAAAAATGCTTTATTTTCGAAACGAAGCACTGAATTGATACCAAACGTTTCATAGAGGTTAATGTATTGTATGTCTGGAACATGTGAAAAGAATAGCGTTATATAATTAACAGTTTAGATTTTATAATTTTGATGACGTCAGATGCAAACCAAAAATTGATTACATAATCACTGGGCGAGACGCCTGACCAGCTTTAACTACAAATCCATATATGTCTAACTACTCACCCATCCAACGTTTGAACCCAGTTAGCGTTTCTACAGGTTGCAGGCTGATTGGCGAAACTCGCGTCACTGGCTGCGCAGCAACTTCCTTCCTCGAGAAGCTGAATGCCATTATCTCCTGCCGGGTCGTTTCTCCAGAATCCCGTGAGGTAGGTTTTATCATTGGGGCACACAGACCACCCTTCCCTGTCAAAGCTACCCCACCAGTTGGCTGTGTCACATGACAGGCTCACATCAGGCTGGAACAGCAGCAGGATGCTGATAATGGCGAACACAAACCGCATCTTGTATTCACTTTCTTTAAAAAGCTGTGCAGAATTAACCTGGGGAAAAATAAATTGTTGAGTGCCTTGACTTCGTTACAGTGGATCCCGATAAAAACGAATTCTTCGGTCATAAAAGGAAGGATATTCTTCAACCCGGCCAATTTAAGTGAGTAAAATATATGGAACAGAACCCCGATATAATGAATCCTCGTTATAACGAATACAATTCTCCGGTCCCTTGGCACTTCGTTGTATCGGGGTTCCACTGTACTTGCATGTGTCTTCATTTTTCGTATTCAGGCTTATTTTTTTATTATTATTATTATTTTTTTTTGGGGGGGGGGGGGGTTGTTTTTTTTATTTTTATTTTTATTTTTTTTATTTTTATTTTTTTATTTTTTTTTGTATTTTTTTTTGTATTCAGGCTTATTGTTTAATTAATAATTTGAATTTTGACTGCAAAAATTTTATTTTATTTTATTTCGTATTTTATCAATTTCGAAAGACAAAAACTGGCTAAATTGATATATAGGGCAAAAACGGACAACTTGGGCCCAGGAGGTACATGGCGTGATGTTATAAAAATATAACCCAATGAAAGAGCAACGTCTCTTCTACAAATAAATGCAATAAAATTTTGGAGCCATCAAAATCCATATTTTGCGCCACCGCATTCGGATTGACAGTCAAAGAACGCACTTTGGTTTATTCTGCACCACAAAATAAGGGCACTCGTTTTGTATTAATCTGCAGTATTCAGCACTCGAACCTTTTAGTCATTTTAAAGTTTATTTATTTTTGCCTTAAAGGGGCACTGTCACAAGGACGCATGCGCCAGTCTCGCGAGTCGAACTTGAAAAGGTTGGGCCAACTTTTTCAAGTTTGAGTTGCCAAATCCAAAATGGCGTCGACTAGTGGCCATACTGGAAAGTTTGTATGTCACGCCGAAGATCTTCGGCGTGGAGCTAGGCTTTTACGCCAACTTTTGGGCGTAATTCACAGGGCTTTTTTTTCTTGCTTCTTGCTGGCGTGGCATAAATCCGAAACATTCTAAACATTCAACACTAACCTGAACAAATGGTACATAAAAAGTGGCGGATCCAGACCTGTTTATAAGGAGGGGGCCAGAAATATTTTCCGGCCATTCGGGCCTTAAATTTAGGGAGAGGGGACAGGTTATAAGAGCACTGGCGAGTGCTGGCGTTGGCCGGCGTGTTAGAAAATTTTTTTACGGCAGGCTGGCGGAAAATTTTTTTGGGCAAAAACCGTGGCGTAAAACTTTGGCGTATAAAATACGAACTTTCCAGTATGGACTAGTGGCGGCGGCGGACACGGTGGAAAGCGTAGCAATTCAGGGCGAAAAAGAATATTCAATACCCCGACAAGAGCCAAGAGAGAGTGGACAAAACCCCATAAACGCATTTATCTTGAAGATAACAGTTTCAAAACATGGCTTGAAGCGAAATTCGTTGCAGGTTACGAAGGATACAGTGATACGATACCGGCAGCAGTTCGAACATTTTTTTTTCGAACGGTTAGTAGCAGCCGTTCGGCTTGCTAACCGTTCGGGTAGTGAACGGCTTTTAGCCTTTCGAACGGAAAGCCGTGTTGTACGTTTTCGCGTGAGAGGTCACAGCTGAGGTCACATCTGTTTCGATCACTCGTCTCCTCAACAACAAATGTGTCGCGCCGTTCGAAAAAAATATTCAGCCGTTCCAACGGCTGCTGCTACCCGTTCAGAAAAAAAATCTTCACCCGTTCGAAGCTAAGCCAGGTTATCCGTTGAGAAAAAATATTGAGCCGTTCAAACGGCAACGGTTATCCGTTGAAAACTTATGTACGAATGGATAAATCTAAGCTTGGCTGTCGAAAGTGCGTTGCGTTACGGCCGTTGCAAAATATTTTGTATGCAAATCATGTTTCGGAAATACGTATGCGAACAGCGCACGCTGTTACAGTAATACTAGTAATACGTGACTCGCAGGTCCTCGCGAAGCTCGGGGAAGTGCCTTTTTTTGGTGTGTGTGGAGGAGGGGGGGGGGGGGGAGGATGGTAAAGGGTCATATATAAGAATTTGGCTGGGTGGATTACTTGAAGAATAGGGAGGAAGATCTCTTTTTTAGAGACAATTTTATTTTATAAATACGAATTTTGCAAGAGTGGATTACTTGGCTTGAATAGGGGCGAAGAGAGTGTTGACAAATTTGAAGAGATTGTTTTGGAGGGGGGATACTATTGGATGGGTGGTTGTGGATTGGGGAGATGGAGAGGGGTTGTTATAATGAGTCAAAATCTCTGACTATGTATCATGTAGGCCGGGATGGAGAAGAGGACTGATTTTTCTTTTTGGCCAGTCTGTGATTGTGGAGCAGTGGGGAATTTAGGGGAGGGGCCTGGCCATCATCACCCCCCTTATAGTGAAGTGCAAAACATTAGTTCCCCCCCCCCCTTATATGAGGAATGAGGAACTGAAAGTCTTACCTTAACCCTCCCTATTAATTAGAGCAAGGAAATGCCCATCTCCACTTAACCACCCCCCTCCCCCCACCTTTGTGCACTTCTGAATCCGAAACTGGAATGAATATTGTGTGGTTCCAGAAAATATCCATACCCCCTCGCGGTAGTTTTTTTGGTTTGAACCAACCCCTGGAAATTCCAGTTTAGCTTCATACTTTCCTTTAACAGTTTCGGCTTTTGAGATCCCCCTCCCCCTCGGAATTTCCAATGACCTTTCTTGGGGTGGGTATGGTTATTTTCTGGAACTGCACATTTCTTTTGAGCATAGGTAAAATGAACGCATGGACCAAATAGTACTTAAAAAGCTCCATATTAATAAAGAAACCTATAATAATTATATTGTCAATACTATATATTATAGAAATTGGCCATAACAGTTAACAACTTTGTATGTTCATTGGGGTACCGGTATATTATTCCAAAACATAAATGTAAATCAGTTACATGGAAGCTGTTTTCATCCTCATAAAGACACTAGCAGCTTATTGAGCAACTACAAGCAAACTCAGACTGGATATAAACAGGAATGTGTTTCTTCAGTCATGGAAATTATCACTTCTTCAATCAATTTCTGCATATACTCAGTTCCCTGTTGAGAAAAAAATTAAAAGAAATATTGACCTACTTGTAAATGGAATATTGACTGAATTTTGGCAACAGTCATATACTGGTCAAAAGATAAACAACACAACAATAAGATGCAATATTGCTAGAATATAGCTGGATAGGTGATTTAACATTGATTTTCCTACAAAACATAAGAGGAAAATAACATGTAAAAATCATGGTGCTAGTTTGCATGGATTATAAAGACAACTTCAATGCCAAACAGTCCTGAGGAGAATGACAAAAAAATTTACTCTACACATCTCCAGATATATATTATACTGTAATATATATAGTCATGCAAATGAAGTTATTATTTACAATTATACAGCCATCTCCTTGATTGATGGCCGACAGAAAATAAATTTGGAGCTAAATAAGCTCCTACAATCGCTTTGTTTCATTGCTGGTTATCTGTGACATCCACAATGCAAGGTGTTGTTTGTATGTTATTTCCTTCAAAATTCAACCATCAACTAAATTCAAGTAGCGAAAAAACCGTAAGAGGTGCGATGGGGTGCGACCTCATACCTCATTAATTGAACTTTAAAATCAAGGGAATTCTGGCTTTCGATCCTTCAAACCTCGATGCATAAACGGCGTATCATCCGACTATAAAATTACAGAAAATTACGACGCCATTTTGGGAGCCAGCAGTTTAGACAGTTTACATGTAAGCCAAAATCATTGCTAGTTATGTCACCAAAATATCGAAACAAACACCCTAGACTGTATCTTTGATCACTTACCTTTCTTCTGACGCCCTGTGCTTTTTCAATGCTGCTATGAAATGAGAAAAAATCAGGCGAAAAAACAACACGATATCATTCGCCTTAGAATCGCGAAACGTGCACAATCGCGTCCCATACTGCAGTTCGGCGACAGTTTACCTGATTCTCTGCAAGGTTTCCAAGAATCGCTGCAGGGTTTCTGAGAATCGCCGGACGAACGCCGTGTTTTTGCTATGCCACCGGATTTTGGTTTCGATTGGAGTTCGCTCGTCTCTCGATATCTGTAATAAATTGTAGCGCTCTTGTACTGTTTTCCCCCGAATGAACTGAAACCACCTCGCTTTTGTAGGTAAAATCTTCTTCGCAATATCGGATCGGCGAATTATTTTCAGACACAAGTCTTCGCGTCTACAATGAAAACTAAGCCATATGTTGATCGTACTTTGAGAAATGCCTGAGTCGTCTTTCCTTTTCCTGTTGTTGATAATGGATTTAATAAAGCCGGGTTTTTTTCACAAATGACCCGTATATAAATTTGTTCGATAAACAAACTTGGAGTAAAATTGTTTTTCTTCAGCAGCCGTTCCTGTTACTACATTTACGTGTACAAAGATTACGGCGAAGTCAATGTTATTAAGCAAAGAAAAGGGGGTTAAAAAAAAGAACGGCCTGGATTTGAACCGAAAAAAAAAAAAAAAAAAAAAAAGAAGGACCATGACGGATTTGAACCCACGCCCTCAAACCCGAAGAACAGATTTAAAAGGTAGCGCCTTAAGCCATTAGGCCACGAGCGCGCCGTGTGACGTCATGTCAACCCCCAACTCCACAAACAAACAATTAAATAAATAAATAAATAAATAAATAAATAAATAAATAAATAAATATGACCGTAAAGGCCACACGAGAATTGCCCCCGCTTCAGCCCTTGGGGGACAGAATTATAAACCCCGCTACGCGAGGCCTTCGGCCTCGCTTCGCGAGGAATTACGACTTTATCTGTTTTACAAAATCGTGATTAGAAACAAAATACATGCAAATATTTTCACTAACCGTCATTATGGAATGGCGGCCAAATAATTTATGGTCGACAGGAAGTGAGCAGTTTTCGCGCATGCGAATCCGTGACAGTGCCCCTTTAAGTGTCCAAAACCAGCAAGGTGATGCTTTATTCACCACACAAAATTTATGATTACTAGTAATACGTGACTCGCAGGCCCTCGCGAAGCTTTTGTTGCCTAGTAACGGGCACGCCTGCGATTTGATCTGCAAGGTTTCCAAGAATCGCTGCAAGGTTTCTGAGAATCGCCGGAGGAACGCCGTGTGTTTGCTATGCCACCGGATTTTGGTTTCGATTGGAGTTCGCTCGTCTCTCGATATCTGTAATAAATTGTAGCGCTCTTGTACTGTTTTCCCCACTTTTCCGTCCGAATGATCTGAAACCACCTCGCTTTCGTAGGTAAAATCTTCTTCGCAATATCGGATCGGCGAATTATTTTTAGACACAAGTCTTCGCGTCTACAATGAAAACTAAGCCATATGTTGATCGTACTTTGAGAAATTCCTGAGTCGTCTTTCCTTTTCCTGTTGTTGATAATGGATTTAATAAAGCCGGGTTTCTTTCACAAATGACCCGTATATAAATTTGTTCGATAAACAAACTTGGAGTAAAAATTGTTATTCTTCAGCAGCCGTTCCTGTTTCTACATTTACGTGTACAAAGATTACGTCGAAGTCAATGTTATTAAGCAAAGAAAAGGGGGTTAAAAAAAAGAACGGCCTGGATTTGAACCGAAAAAAAAAAAAAAAAAAAAAAAAAAAAAGAAGGACCATGTCGGATTTGAACTCACGCCCTCAATCCCGAAGATCAGATTTAAAAGTTAGCGCCTTAAGCCATTAGGCCACGAGCCGTGTGACGTCATGTCATCCCCCAACTCCACAAACAAACAAATATGACCGTAAAGGCCACACGAGAATTGCTCTCGCGTCAGCTCTTGGGGACAGAATTATAAACCCCGCTACGCGAGGCCTTCGGCCTCGCTTCGCGAGGAATAAATACGAATTTTGCAAGAGTGGATTACTTGGCTTGAATAGGGGCGAAGAGAGTGTTGACAAATTTGAAGAAATTGTTTTGGAGGGGGGATACTATTGGATGGGTGGTTGTGGATTGGGGAGATGGAGAGGGGTTTTTATAATGAGTCAAAATCTCTGACTATGTATCATGTAGGCCGGGATGGAGAAGAGGACTGATTTTTCTTTTTGGCCAGTCTGTGATTGTGGAGCAGTGGGGAATTTAGGGGAGGGGCCTGGCCATCATCACCCCCCTTATAGTGAAGTGCAAAACATTAGTTCCCCCCCCCCCCCTTATATGAGGAATGAGTAACTGAAAGTCTTACCTTAACCCTCCCTATTAATTAGAGCAAGGAAATGCCCATCTCCACTTAACCACCCCCCTCCCCCCACCTTTGTGCACTTCTGAATCCGAAACTGGAATGAATATTGTGTGGTTCCAGAAAATATCCATACCCCCTCGCGGTAGTTTTTTTGGTTTGAACCAACCCCTGGAAATTCCAGTTTAGCTTCATACTTTCCTTTAACAGTTTCGGCTTTTGAGATCCCCCTCCCCCTCGGAATTTCCAATGACCTTTCTTGGGGTGGGTATGGTTATTTTCTGGAACTGCACATTTCTTTTGAGCATAGGTAAAATGAACGCATGGACCAAATAGTACTTAAAAAGCTCCATATCAATAAAGAAACCTATAATAATTATATTGTTCAGTAATATATTCATTTGTCAATACTATATATTATAGAAATTGGCCATAACAGTTAACAACTTTGTATGTTCATTGGGGTACCGGTATATTATTCCAAAACATAAATGTAAATCAGTTACATGGAAGCTGTTTCATCCTCATAAAGACACTAGCAGCTTATTGAGCAACTACAAGCAAACTCAGACTGCATATAAACAGGAATGTGTTTCTTCAGTCATGGAAATTATCACTTCTTCAATCAATTACTGCATATACTCAGTTCCCTGTTGAGAAAAAAATTAAAAGAAATATTGACCTACTTGTAAATGGAATATTGACTGAATTTTGGCAACAGTCATATACTGGTCAAAAGATAAACAACACAACAATAAGATGCAATATTGCTAGAATATAGCTGGATAGGTGATTTAACATTGATTTTCCTACAAAACATAAGAGGAAAATAACATGTAAAAATCATGGTGCTAGTTTGCATGGATTATAAAGACAACTTCAATGCCAAACAGTCCTGAGGAGAATGACAAAAAAATTTACTCTACACATCTCCAGATATATATTATACTGTAATATATATAGTCATGCAAATGAAGTTATTATTTACAATTTATACAGCCATCTCCTTGATTGATGGCCGACAGAAAATAAATTTGGAGCTAAATAAGCTCCTACAATCGCTTTGTTTCATTGCTGGTTATCTGTGACATCCACAATGCAAGGTGTTGTTTGTATGTTATTTCCTTCAAAATTCAACCATCAACAAAATTCAAGTAGCGAAAAAACCGTAAGAGGTGCGATGGGGTGCGACCTCATACCTCATTAATTGAACTTTAAAATCAAGGGAACTCTGGCTTCGATCCTTCAAACCTCGATGCATAAACGGCGTATTACCCGACTATAAAATTACAGAAAATTACGACGCCATTTTGGGAGCCAGCAGTTTTAGACAGTTTACATGTAAGCCAAAATCATTGCTAGTTATGTCACCAAAATATCGAAACAAACACCCTAGACTGTATCTTTAATCACTTACCTTTCTTCTGACGCCCTGTGCTTTTTCAATGCTGCTATGAAATGAGAAAAAATCAGGCGAAAAAACAACACGATATCATTCGCCTTAGAATCGCGAAACGTGCACAATCGCTCCCATACTGCAGTTCGGCGACAGTTTACCTGATTCTCTGCAAGGTTTCCAAGAATCGCTGCAAGGTTTCTGAGAATCGCCGGACGAACGCCGTGTTTTTGCTATGCCACCGGATTTTGGTTTCGATTGGAGTTCGCTCGTCTCTCGATATCTGTAATAAATTGTAGCGCTCTTGTACTGTTTTTCCCCACTTTTCCGTCCGAATGATCTGAAACCACCTCGCTTTTGTAGGTAAAATCTTCTTCGCAATATCGGATCGGCGAATTATTTTCAGACACAAGTCTTCGCGTCTACAATGAAAACTAAGCCATATGTTGATCGTACTTTGAGAAATGCCTGAGTCGTCTTTCCTTTTCCTGTTGTTGATAATGGATTTAATAAAGCCGGGTTTTTTTCACAAATGACCCGTATATAAATTTGTTCGATAAACAAACTTGGAGTAAAAATTGTTATTCTTCAGCAGCCGTTCCTGTTTCTACATTTACGTGTACAAAGATTACGTCGAAGTCAATGTTATTAAGCAAAGAAAAGGGGGTTAAAAAAAAGAACGGCCTGGATTTGAACCGAAAAAAAAAAAAAAAAAAAGAAGGACCATGTCGGATTTGAACTCACGCCCTCAATCCCGAAGATCAGATTTAAAAGTTAGCGCCTTAAGCCATTAGGCCACGAGCGCGCCGTGTGACGTCATGTCAACCCCCAACTCCACAAACAAACAATTAAATAAATAAATAAATAAATAAATAAATAAATATGACCGTAAAGGCCACACGAGAATTGCTCTCGCGTCAGCTCTTGGGGGACAGAATTATAAACCCCGCTACGCGAGGCCTTCGGCCTCGCTTCGCGAGGAATAAATTGGTAGAAGACGTTCAGGATTTAAAATTATTTTACTACGCATGTATTTAAAATTTTCAGACCAAACCCATCAAATGGTCTAAAATTTAACCGCAAACCGTCATAAAAAATATATATATATTATAGTTGTTTAAAGGAGCTATGTCACGATATTTTAAGTCATTTTTGTGAAGTGCAAACTCACCTTCAAATTGAAGAAAGCCTCAAAATAATAGTTTACTAAGGTAGAAAAACACTAAAGAGGTAATAATAAGTCAAACAGGAACAAGGATGGTTGAGGATAGAGAAGATTAAGACGGATTGCTAATGGCGAACTTGAAAAATTTGGCCAATTTTTTCAAGATGCGCCATCCGTGACATAGCTCCTTTAAAAGCGGTCCTCCGGATTATAAGACCAGCGCCCTAAACGACTGTGCTCGGCCACGCTGTCTCTACACTGAAATGCGATTTTGCGAATCTTCAACCGTCAAAGCTAACCCGTGGCATCCGATCTTATTTCATGAATTGGTGAATACCGCACAGAGATACTAATGACTTCAATAGTAGGATTGTGAAGTTACAACTCGAGCTGATACTGTGAGTATCGAGGATCAACGCTTTCGGCGCTTCGCGCCTTGCGAGCAGCGATTTACGAAAAAAAACGACTGTTTTGCAGTCTATATGTGACCAGGTTCAC
>MU826355.1:1815317-1831282 GCA_029204205.1 Desmophyllum pertusum
TTGATTTTGCTGCAGTGAATTAGTACATATTTCCGTTCTCCTTTTTTCCAGAACTTTTCCATGGCTCCTGTACATTTTCCGGACTCAAGAATGCACAAGCCTATTATTTTTGTTCCCCTTTTTTTTTTTTTTTGACACATGCTTTTTGTCATTTGCAAGAATTCTCTCCATCCGATTTAGCTTCAGTAATCACTGAATTTTCCTTTGAATTTACAGATTTCCCAGGACCCTTCAAAAACATCACGTCGTTTTCCAGGACTTTCGCAGATCCTTGAAAATGCCCTAGAACAAAATTAAAATTCTAGGACTATCAAGGTTTCACGGATTGTTTGCAATGGTTTCCTTTAAAATTTTGCGGCGGGAAATTGGCGCGCGGGCGACCAGAATTTACGCCTTTGCGTATGCTCGCAGAAAGAAATAAAAACATTTGACCACTGTAGAGACCCCACTGGCCTGTATAGACTTGCAGATTAACTTTGTCTAAAACTACATTTAGGCCACATATAATTAACAGATGCTTACTTTGACAGCCATGCCATTCATGTGATCAGACGAGGCAGAAGCTGATGTAGGAGATGTGTTGGCTACTGTGTTGGTGCTTGTTTCAGTAATGGGATTTTAGACACTGGGATGCACCAAAGCTACGAGCAGCTACCTGTAAAATAACAAACAAATAAACATAGGCTGGTAAAGGCGCTGTAACCAGCCAATCAGAATTCATGAATGTGTAACCAGTGAAAAGTGCGGGAAAACATGTCATCGTGGAGCGCAGGAAGACTTGTAACCAGTGGTAGCGTGGAAAAAAAATCATGCAACCAGCGGTAAGCGCGGGAATAACATCTAACCGGTGGTGAGCGGGGGAAAAACATGTAACCGGTGGTGAGGCGCGGGAAAACATGCAACCGGTCAAGTGAGCGGCTGAGCGCGGGAAAACATGCAACCGGTGGTACGCGCGGGAAAAAGTCACCTTGCTTTTACACCTGATTGGCCAGAAAATTTTTTTTTACTTCAATGATTTAGAGTATGTTACGTGTTGCACGAGTTTCGTTAACGAATTGGAGCTCAGGCAACGCAAAACCACAACAAAATACACTATTGCCTTCAAAAACATCCTACTACAGTCACCTCAGTTACTTCAAACGTTTCTGATTCTAGTTATATGGCTTGTCACAAGGATTTTCACTGACCTGCACCATTTGGTGTGCAGTCCTTGCCCCATTTCCGTTCCACCATGAGTCAAAAGAACTGATCCATCTGTGTACACGTGAACCAGAGCTCCAGCCTGGTACAGAAAAACAACAAATACAAAATTGTAATTACAGTCAAAGCTCTCTAAGCAAACACTCTCGGACAGCTCTACTTACGGCCACCTTGACAAAACCCCGTTTGAACTCCCATACAAACTCTGTATATACATATTCCCGTAGGCGGCCCGCGGACACTTTCAATGGTCATACGTACCTGATTCATGAACAAAGCAGTGAAGCTAATACCAAACTTGGTGGGCGTCAAAGCAATGCCTCGCTTTCTCCAACGGTTTTCCCTTGAGGTAAAATATAGAACTGGTATAAGAAGTCAACTTAGAATCCTGGTAGTGGCATGGACGTCGCATACCACTAACATTATAAACGTGCAACAAAGGCGACTGTACTCATTCATTTTGAACAGTCAGAAGACCAAGAATGTATTGCAGTCAACTCTCTCAAAGCGGACACCACTGTAAGGCGGACACTTCTCTAAGGCGGACATGGCTGGAATCAAGTTTCTCTTATTTTTTTTCTGTAACGAAACTCTCTATAAGGCGGACATACGCGGACAGCTATGAAACCAGAGGAGGCTGAATGTAGGTTTAAGTGATGTTATTTCCAGCAATAAAAAATATTGTGGAAGTCTGTGGATAAAACCCTATTGTGCGTCCATTCAATTGAAAGCTATTGAACAGTACTTTCATGTGGTACTGTTTATTATGCTGTACAAGGTGGTTCTAACTTTAAGTATGTGGATGAAACTCTAGTGTGTGGCCATTCAATGAAAGCTATTGAGCAGTACTTTCTTGTGGTACTGTTTATTATGCTGTACAAGGTGGTGTACTGTTTATTATGCTGTACAATGCAAGGTTAAAAGGAGGACACATTGAACCTGTTAAACGACTCCGTTTGTTCCTTTCTTTCCTCATAATTACACTTCTCCACCAGCTCATCCCAGATGCGCTTGATGTGGCAACTGGCCAGTTCTTGATTGAAGTGAGTTACATCACCTTCATGATAAAAGTTCAGCTCTCTGACCTGACAATGACAAGAGCATAACATAAGCGGACTGCTGGAAGCTAATGATATGACTGGGGTATACGCCATACCCCCAATCATACAAACGTCTCTAAATTTTCCAGTTTTCAACTTCCGTTTTCTCGACACAGATGGAACTAACCTAATGAAACTTCGTACGATTACCAAACAAGAGGTGGTCTTCAGGTGCTGGTATTGATTTTCCGCCCAGTTAAATATGAAGTTTCGGCGGCCATTTTGGAGAAAGGTCTATTCAGTCATAAGCTTTTAGCTGCCTATTCCAGCCCTCAAAAACTTAACAATTAGAGGACAACAAAAGATAAACGAAGATACTTTATAGTACTCTTCTTACCTGTCTCTGCGAAATACCACAAGTGACTGCAATGTCACTTATCCACGATTCAGCAAACATCATACCCTAAAAAACACGATGATAAACGCAGGTTATGTTTTGAGCTAGAAGAAAAGATCAGTTAGTAATCAATCACAGATGAGATTGAATTCTCCCAAGTTTTTGTGTAAACTACGCTTGAATTATGAAGGTACACTCGCTGATGCACAAAATGGCTCCTGAACAACAAGAGAAAGACATCAATTCATTCTCCTGAGGTGGGAACAAACCAGAATCATTGATTTTGAGCTATTTTTACCAAGAACACCGTAAAACTTGAAAACGTCGGCCCGACTTTTTTTTAACAGTTTTCCTGTACTAGTATTATAGTAACTTTTAGCAAGACCAGGCCACTATTAGTGGATTTCCATTGATACAAACACTTCTGCTAGGATGTACTAAATCTTGGTGACTGACTGCCCTTTAATTATTGCTGCTATTTTATCGTCCATTTCCAGCTCCGTTACGTTTTCTACATATCTCGTTTTATAAAATCAAAACAGGAAGCCATGCCCCTTCTTCTTCACATTTCTTGTAGCTTTTTGTGGAACTTATGGAAAAAACAACAACCAATAGAATGCAAAACCAACCATAGAATCACCAGATATTACTGACCTGTGGTCCACCAAATCCTCTGAATGCCGTGTTTGAAGGGACGTTGGTCTTACACATGTAACCAAGTCCCCGGATGTTCGGGATAAGATAACAGTTTTCCATGTGGAAAAGAGCCCGTTCCATAACCTACAGGAGTTAAAACGATAACACCAGATCAGCCGAGAATGAGCGCGGTCGACGAGAGTCTGGGGATGAGAGTTGGACGAGAGTATCGACTATCATCCGCACACGGTCAAATAAGCTGAGAACACGCGAGAGACACAAGCGAAAGTACGCGAGAGTACGCGAGAGTACGCGAGAGTTGACAACATCTGCGTGTCACATGAATCAAAACTCTTATTGACTCTTATGGAAATTTGAACAGGTTTCATATTCAACGAGAGAGCATGAGGGTTGGAGGATAAACGAGAGCAAGAGTTTGAACTATCGTTGTTATTGATCCAGCCGATAGCTCCAAATTCTAAATTCAACACTATTGATCCTACAAAGCTGTTCTTTTATTATATTCTATACATCAGTGTTGCTAATTGCTGGGGAAATGTTTGTGCCAGCAGAGTGCTTCTGAAGTGATCTGAAAACTTACAGAAACACTACAGAAACCAATATTTTCGCACTTTTTAAATACTTTTCAATATGCTAATCAGTTAAAAAAGATAACTAAAGCATTCCGAAGTGAAACTCATGACTTTGGTAGCAAATCTTTTTCTTCTCGCAGACATTTTTGGCCGCCATATTGGTTTACCCAAATCGTATCGAAGTTGAGGGATGAATAATTAATTATATTTGTTTTATTCCCCAAGCTTCGTGGCCAAGTTAGACTCATGATATATCGCAGTGGCGGATCTAGGGGAGGGGCCCCACCTTATAAACAGGTATGGATTCGTCACTATATCGTAATTGGCCTATCGCTTCTTTATTGCTGCTGAACTTGTAAGCAGAATGGTGGAGAATTTGTTCACATAAAAATGGCGAGATTTTTGATTTTTCGTACACTTTGATCTTGACTAGAGATGTAAAAAAAATAATAATTGGTTAAATAACAGGATTATTGGGGTGGGGGGGGGGGGGGGGGCAATCCTTTTTTCAAGTTTACCCCTTTGAGGTGCCAAGTAGCAACTCCATTTTGAGATAACTTACACCTTTGGACAAATCAAGAGAATTTCCAG
Organism: Desmophyllum pertusum; assembly: GCA_029204205.1. Taxonomy (NCBI): domain Eukaryota; kingdom Metazoa; phylum Cnidaria; class Anthozoa; order Scleractinia; family Caryophylliidae; genus Desmophyllum; species Desmophyllum pertusum. The sequence goes on from MU826355.1 coordinate 1,819,775, forward strand.
CATTACTGTACATCTTAACATCCAGAGCTTTGATCTTCCCGTTTGCTGTGAAGCCAACCTAGAGAAATAAACCAATGCAAGCAGTAAAATTACTGTACGATAAACTAACAGCCATACACAAAACTGAAACACATTCATGCAAGCACCTGTTTTTTTTTTCTTCGAATTTTCGAAGCACAGGCAGCTGTTTGCATTGTGAACATCGCTGAAATTGTGTTTATATTGCCACAGCAGCCCTATTCTGTAAATCTCTTTATCTATTTTTTTCTTGTTTTGTGCGGTAAAATAAACATGTTCACATGTACATTTGTTGGTCGTGAAAATTTTTAGCAGAACCTATATACATTACAATCAGCTGTGATATCTAAATTTTAATCGAAAATTGTCTAAGATGGAAAGTTGTGAGTGGGGGTGGGGGGGGGGGGGAGACAGGGGGCGGGAATTGTGTAAAGGGGGCAGGCGGGAAGTCTACGGGAGGCGGGATAAGAGACGGCGGGAAGTGGGGGAACCGGGAGAAATAGGTAAAAATTTCGCAACACTGCATGTGGATTATTTTGCAATAGAGAAAGCACAAAGAGGCGCTAACCACAACGGAAAGTTAGTGATGTTTTGAGTACCTTATATTTGACCAAGAATGGGTGCCGTGTGCCTGTACTCATCATGTCTTCATCTCGATCAAGCATGCATCGCACAGGCTTACCAAGCCTGAAACACAAGTACAACAAACGCATGCTCAATCGCCTATAGATTGTACGTGGTTTCTACTATTACAAGGTAAGACCTGGTTGAAACAAACCGTGGTAGGTGCACACACAGGAAAAAGCAAGATTTGTTAGTTTCCTTTTTTCAATACTGATCACGTAGCACGTAGATATCTGTGAAGTGTCTCTGATTAGTTGCAACTTGCACGCAAAAATTCAAAAACCAAGTAACAACCAATCAGAAACACTGTAGAGCTACGTCATCAGTATGGAATTTTTTTCAGAAGGAATCTCAGACGTCTCTTGGAACAATCTCGTACCCCACGGTCTCCTCAGTCAGCGGTAGTCGTCGCCAGGTTAGACTCTGGGGGAATGGAATAAATATCGAATTTTTTGATTGGCTGTCTCGTGTAACAAACAATGGCCGTTATCCCAGATATCGATTTCTGGGATTCAAAATTCCATTCCCCCAGAGTCTAACCTGGCGACGACTACCGCTGACTGAGGAGACCGTTGACTCTGGGTACAAGATTGCTCTTGGGGTAGAGGAAGAACTGAGTTCGCTGTTTAAATCAGGCTACATTGCTTCAAGAACATCCTAGCGCTATGCGAAAACGTTGTCACAAAAAGCGAAAATTACTCACTTGGCAGCGGCTACAGCCACCGCATTGCTAAGAAAGCAGTTACGAGTTTCCTTGCCACCAAATCCACCACCTACGATACAGACAAAGAAAGCTATTTTACTACGTTCTGTGATTGGCTTAAAAAAACTTGCGCCCACTACTCAACCAATCAGATACAAAACCAAAACCAATCGCGACTTGGTCACAACGCGTTTTCCCGCGCTTGGCGCTGGTTACGTGTATTTTCTTCGAGTTCCCATTGGTTCATTGTGTTGTTTACGTTTGTTGTGATTGGCCATTGTAATTGCTTTGGTATTGGTTTTACGACACTCAATCGAGAACTGCTCTAATCAGTTAGTTTCAAATATAGATTTCTATCCATAGAGACAATGCAGGCTCAATGGAAGGGTTAACGTTGTTGACACGTTGTTGAATAGTGCTCTGACATAACAGATTGGTTCTGTCCCTGAAATCTTCTCGAGTCAGCCAGCCTCTTTGTACATGATTGACAATATTAATCTTCGGCTTTGCCATGTACCTAGACAAGTTTCTATCCTGATGTGATATCGGAGGTTATTTCTTAGCGTAATAAATAGACTTTAGCAGGCTCTCTCACCCATTCGTTTGGTCCGCACCACTATTCTATTAGCTGGAACTCCCAGAGCACATGCAACGAGTTTCTGTGGATTTGCCAAGAAGAGAATATAAGGGCTGATTAATATGTTGATCAAGCAACCAGTGCAGTAACACAAACCTTTTTTATCCCCATAAAAATAGTTGGAAAAGAATGGCTTTCCTTACCTGTGTCAACATTGGGTTTTGAGTGGAAACAAAAAGTTCCATTTCACCATCTTCTCCTTTAGGAACGGCGACTGTGGCTTGTGTTTCTAAATAGAAGTGTTCCTGTAACAAGGAATAACAAATAATCAATGTCACAGCTAAGATACTTTATTGTATTCAAGCAGGGCGCGATTTCAAGGCCTGCAAATGGCAAAAAGTAAGCAAAAGAGCAGATTTGTAGGAAAAATTGGGCATGGTCTACAATTTGCAGGAAAAGAGTTGTATTCCAAGATTTTAGCCACTATACATTTAGAAGATGCTTTTGCGTGAACATAAACCAAACAGGAACAAGGATAGTTGAGGATGGAGAAGATTAAGACGGATTGCAAACGACGAACTTGAAAAAATTAGGCTTTTTTTTTCAAGATGCACAAACCGTGACGTAGTCCTTCATATCGTGCCCTGTCAGAGAATTATCGTCACTTCTTAATTCCTCGCTTTCGGTAGGTTCAAATGATCTAGTTCCAATATTCTCACAACCAGAATCATAAACTCTGTAGCCATATTTAGGAGAGAACATCCGGTACTGATCATGATCTGTGTCTCACCTGTCCTCCACATCTCATCTCTCCTTCCAACACGTGATCAGATTCAGCGAAACCAGTTTCCAGGTCTCCTTTCTGAATGCACATTGGTGTGGCTTCCAGGAATGACTCGGCTGCAATGGCTTCCTGTTAATAAAATAAAACAGAGACTAGATGAACCTCTGCACCAGACCTCTATCACGGCTCTGACAAATTAGGCCACTTTAGAAACAAAGGGCCTGGGAATTCATCAAAAGATAAAGTATCTGAAGCCAGTAAACTGGTGATGACAACTTAAAACCATAGCAACAACATACGTAAAATGGCGGAATTTTCAAAAACATGAAACGCCGTGACGTTTTTCGCCTAGAGTAAGAGTTTGCTTGTTAACTTTATCTTTTAAAACTTGCAGCGGATCCGCCTGTTACTGAGTGAAAGCATATCTTTTGAACACCAGGGTTTCTTTTCTAAACACCCGCAAAAAAATAGCCATGAAGCCAGAATCCGCGAATATGCAGAAACGAAGCAGTAATGTTATACTCAAGTTTTCTCGTATTCCACGGTATTTCTTGGCGAAAAAACGTCAATGTAAACTTTGAAGTGTTCAAATTATTATTTGCGAAAGTAGGAAAAGGAAATATTCGCGTTTTGGTGTGGAAATAAAAAGAAACATTTATCTCTCCTTGCCGAACCCTTGCCGTCGTTTTACAAAACGACGAACCACAATACATCACGTTCGCGCAGAAATTTGCTCTTGTCGTCATGACATCACGCACATGCGCAGACGTTATTCAGCCCCGTCCTGAATAGTAACCTTACCATTTTTGAGAATAAAGTCGTTATGGAAGGGAAACATAGGAAACTGGGAAAATGGTATTATGTACCTTGTGTTGGTTATATACCAGTTTCTGTTATAATGTTTTACCTCAATGGATAATATTCTCGGTAGATCCTCGTATGTGACCTTTACCATCTTGGCTGCTCTTGGGCCTGGGCCTGAGTTTCAGCAACAATTGCGCCGATCACCTGACCCACACATGTCACCTAAAAAAAAACAGAATGCAGGGGAGAGGAGTTGGTGCAATATTTGCTTCATTACAAGTGACTTATTCTCATTCACTTGGACATGTTCTTCAGTAAGGCAAACAAAATTATCAAAATATTTTTGTTTGCAACGAAACTACCTTTTAAGCCAATGAACCATCAACTGTTCTGTTCAACAATGGAAATAGAGTACTAAAGCTTTGACGTCACAAAAATAAAATTTGCGAAATTATGAAATTTGATCAGCTATTCAGAGGAAGCATGCCAAAAAACGTCCAATGGCCAAAAATTAGCTCTCCATTGTAATTTTGCGGCCGAGATATGGGCACTTCAGGTTTTTTAAAATTTCTCCACACAAACCCTTCTATTTTTGCATCTGTTCCTTCAGTTTAGAACAGGTGCAAAATTAGAGAGGTTTGTATGGGATGGTACCGAACTTTGAACCTATATATCTTCTGTTCTATTCGTGCTAACAAGTTGAAATGTTGTGGCTGATCATACAGCAGACATCTTTATCTAATGATGGGAGTTTGAGGCTTGATAAAAATAATTTGAAAATTTATGACGTTACACTTTACCACTCTATTTAATCTATGCAATCAGTAAATACAATATTGATCCTATTTTAGGGCTTTGGATTGCAAGGAAGACCCGAATCTCATTTTGATGTCTACCTTTTCTGAAGCAAAGACCTCCTCGTCAAATATCACGGGTCCTGTTGCATTGCGGCCTGTGACATCATCAACACCAACGAATGTCTTGACTCCTGGTAAACGCAATGCTTCACTTGCATCTACACCACTGTAAAATACAAACACAACATACCACACATTGAAATACAAAATAATTTAAACTACTGTTTCAAGCCAATTCTTTGAGTTTCAGTCAGTTTGATGACCAGTTTGTATGTGTACAGACGTCTCTCTCTGTGTGCTCAATTCTAGATCTTCCTGCGAAGACGTCTGAGATTCGACCCTGAAAAATTCCATACTGATGACGTAGCTCTACAGAGATCCGTGTAGTGTCTGATTGGTTATTATTTTGTTGCACGTATACGTTCAAAACCGAACAGCAGCCAGCTACATGTATGTCATATGTATGTATGTATGTCATCAATTACTGAAACTGATTTCAACTATGTCACTTAATTTTTAAATTTCGTGTATCAAAAAGTACACTGTGTTACAATCTGCCAAAAGTTAGCATTTTCATCATCTTTAAGGAAACTACAAAACTAACAACCCCGGGTACACTGTAAGTTCAATTGTGTCACAAGGGAAATGAAACACAGTTTTCACAACAACTTACAGGATTTTTGCATGTGCTCGTTTGCTGAAAACAGCTCCTAGGTAAAGCTCTCCTGAAAAAAGAAGAGAAAAAGAACCACGGCATGTCATGTTCATCAACGTCAACCCTTTTATTCCCAGAGTAAACCTTGAAACCCTTACTGTGCGTCAGTAACCATTCAAATGAAAGCTATTGAGCAGTACTTTCATGTGGTACTGTTTATTATGCTGTACAAGGTGGTTTCTAACTTTTAAATCTGTGGATGAAACCCTAGTGTGTGACATTCAAATGAAACTGAGCTATTGAGCAGTATTTTCAAGTGGTACTGTTTATTATGCTGTACAAGGTGGTTCTCGGCTAACCTTTAAGTCTGTGGATGAAACCATAGTGTGTGACCATTCAAATGAAAGCTATTGAGCAGTAGTTTCACGTGGTACTGTTTATTAAATAATGCGGTACAAGGTACAACATTTCCCAAGTGCAAGTTTTTCTAACCTTACCCTGGACGCTACAAATCTTACCTGCATACTTAGGAATGTCATCACAATAAATTGCCTCTCCTGTGGCTTGTTTAGCTGCTGCTAAGTGAGGCACAGGCCTTCCAACCACATCCTCTATTGTCTGATCTTTAGGGACTTTCCTGCGGCAATATAGGCGTGGCAAATGAGGCCAGAAGTAATAACCTCTTTCAGTTAAATTCAAAGGCAAATTGTTTACCGGTCTGTCTGAAACCGTGAGAGTAAAGTGAGTGTTAAGTATCTTGTCCAAGATTAACACTTGATTATTACCTGGAAAGTCTGTGTACTGAAGGTTACATCTCTATGGAAATGACCGGTTCCACTCACAAATGACTTAGGTATGTCGGCTACATGAGCAGCCTGTAAAGCATAAAACAAATTCAAAATATTGAAAAACAATTTAAAGTAAAGATCAGCAATAAAATTAACGAACATTTTCAATGTCTTGTCAAGGTGTCCATTGTCAAAAATGTAAAAATCGCAACAATTAGAACTTGTAAAAATTTAGTGCCACAAAATAGGCCTACTCTGGGACCTAAAGTCGCCGTAACTTTAGGCAACTTTAGGCGATTTAGGGCGACTTAAGGTGATTTAATTAAAATCATGGCGACTTAACTTTGGGCGACTTAAGGCGACTTAAAGTCCCAGAGTAGGCCTTAAAATCTCAAAGAGAACAGTCATTTGTACATGTACCTCTTCGTTGCTGAGCTGCAGAGAAACATTCAAGTAGAACTTGAAGAAGAAGCTTGTAGCAAGTGATCTCCTGTATTCCACCTGACCTCCTGGTGCTCCGGGTGGCGAGCGGCAAATCTTCAGCTAACAACTGACAAGCCTCAGAAACTATGCTCTCGCTCCATGTTCTGAAATATCAACCAAAGAGAGTTTCTAGTCCTTTTAAAAATGAAGAGCACTGCAGAGTGGTGTCTTGCCTACTGTATTAACCCTTTCACTCCCAGATAGAGTCAAACCTTGTGTCAATAAATGTGGTTCTCACTTTTAAAATCTGTGGATGAAACCCTAGTCAGTGTGTGACCATTCAAATGAAAGCTGTTGAGCAGCACTTCCATGTGGTACTGTTTGTTTTTGACAATTTTGCAAAATGAAATTCACAATTGTTTTCCTCAGTTTTGTGAACGCATCACTCTTGGGAGTGAAAGGGTTATGGACAAAACACTTTTTTAGGGCAGGGCTTCACCCATCGACTGCCAGATCTTATGTCAACAACAACAACAACAACAACAACAAACTTACTAGGTTTCAAACCACAGGTTACCCCCCTGAGGTTAGGTTAGGTTTTGGTTAGTTTGACTACAAGTCTAGGCGGCTTATTGGGCCAGCGCTTATTTAACTCTGATTTCCATAGAATAAAGTGACTAGGAGTGACACTACTCCCCTGGAATGGGGATAGAATGCAGGCATAATTTTCATGAAGGGTTAAATGCAGTCTGTAGTAGTCAGTCCTTAGACATACCTGCCATTTAGGCCCTTTAAGGTTTTCACAGCCATGACTGTTGTGGGAGCCAAGCCTCCGAAACTGAAACTGCAATCTTTTGATTTTCCATGAACTGGCATTTGTTTGCTTTTCAAACAACACTCTCATGCCTGTATTCACTATGGCGATTATCATCTTCACGTCGACGAGCTTGTTTGAAGGCGAATACATATTCATGCTGAAAGAATTGAAACAGCAATGTTTATCACCAAAATTACTGAGAACAAGTTTCAAACAGTAAGAACAGTAATCCTCTATTAAGCCCCCTCTCAAATTAGCCCCCCTTTTTGGAGCAAGAAATTTATTAAGCCCCTCCTCTATTTCCAGAGGTCCCGTTCCCCTCCCCCCCCCCCCCAAAAAAAAAAAAAAAACTCTGCCAATTTTTGATGCAGACATGTATGACATGTGAAGTCTTTTTTTTTATAGGGTATGATTTATTTTATTTTAAGACACATAAATTAGTACCTTTTCTGTAAATGGAATGATAATATCCACCAAAATTTCACTTGGATGTAAAATTGTTCTTCGGTAACCAGTGAAGAAATTCTCATCCAGTTTTTACCTTTCTTGTTTTTCCTTCAATAGAAAGAAAATTCCTAAATAAATCTATGTATTCACCCCGTACTTGAGGAAACCTGGCCTCATCAATCTGAGTATTGGTAATCTTAAAAGCTTGGTTTATTATTAATAATAAAAATTATGATTGTTACATAATTCGATGAAAAAGTGTTCAGAAATCACAATTCAATAATCTCCAATTGGGATATGCTTGCTGAGCATGAAACAGTTGTTTGAGAATGCACATTATTAATTGTTTAATTCAGTTCCACTGCACTTTTAAGGCTGTAATGTCAGATTGAAGCAATAAATTTGTACTTCAGTACAATTTTGACAACTTTTTTCACAGACCACTGAGACTGCTCAGTCAGCCACATAATAATTTAGAATACCCTGCAAACCTATTTTTTCTGTTGCTGTTCAATAAAGGCCGAGTTTCATATCTCTCAGTAATTTCAACTTCCATTTACAACTGCAGTCAACTCTTGTTATAGCGGACACCCTCGGACATAGTTTGGAGTCTGCAATAGCGGGAGTTATTTTCAGTCAAACGTCTATAGCTTTCACTGGGGAGAGGGCTGGATTTTGTCTGTAATAGCGGTGTGTCCGCAAGGCGAGAGTTGACTGTAAGTTGATCAACACACGAACAACTACAATATACCTCCAGTGGCAGCTAATGTCAGGGTGCACCTTGCCGCCATAAAACACTGGATTCAGATCTGATATTGGACTGGCGGTCATGATATTTCCTCCAATGGCCTGAAAAGAATTACTTGTCTCAATATTTTAGATGTTAAATATTTGAATCTCTAATTCAGTAGTTTGGAAGGCAGATTAAAATCAATGCAGTTCTTACCCCAACGTTTCTAATCTGATGACCAGCAAACCACTTGAGCATGTGGAGTATTGCTGTAAACCATCTGGTCTTGTATTTCTGAAAAATATCACAACACTTAATTATACTGCAGTTCGTGTGATGTACTTACAGTAAAATAAAACTGTTTTTGACAGTGTGTGGTACCAAAAATTGGTCAAGATAGAGGTCAGTGTCAGTACAAAGCTAGAACAAAGCTGGACAGCTCCAGTTGGTATATGTACTTTAAACCACAAACCCTCTGAGAAAAGGTTACCGTTGTTATAAAAAGAGAGTTTAAGAGTTTGAACCTCCAGGACCAGTCATGACCAGTGGGTGTTCTGTGCATTAAGATGAGGAATCACCGTCATCGTCATCGTCATCGTCATCGTCATCGTCATCGTCATGACATCGTCACCATCACCGTCACCATCACCATCACCATCGTCACATCACCATCATCACCATCACCACCGTCGCCATCGTCACCGTCGTCATCATCACCGTCACCATCATCCATCTCTCTTAGTTGAGAATTGGCCCATGCACTCACCGCCTCCAAGCCATGCTGTCAACCGCAGCTGTACAGGGTCAATATTCACTCACTCACTCACTCATCCTCAAAATGCCAAGTGCCGACATAAGGCCTTAACAAGTTCTGTCCTGGGACAATCGACCTGCTTTCTCTCACTCAATACTCAGGCTACTTTCAACTCCTTCAACGGGGTCAATATAGACTTCACCAAATCATCAGAATTAATTTAGACTTACTTGGCGACTACTGCGGCAACACAAAATTGTACCTGGCATGGAGTCACAAGCCTCATTAAGAACATCTTCTAGGTCTGTTAGTGTCACAGATGCACCAAACTTGATGCCATCTTTTGTGTGTTCTACAGCGTTCAACTCTGGGATGTGAGTAGGAGCTATCAGGATTGGATAATTCTGATTCTTGAACTTCATCTCAATTCCTGTTAGACACGAAGCAAACCATTATTATTAGATTTCAAATAATGGACACACTCAGAAACATGTTCATAGCATGGTGGGAATACTCATCATGTGTCATTTTTATTCAACGTTTAATAACTTCTAGAAAAAAAAACCCACCACCCCCCACCTACCATAGTTAAGGGGTCCCATGAATGGTCCAAAAAGCAAACACCAAGCTTCATAACTGGACACTTTTTCTGGTACTCAAGAGTGTCTGCTTACAGGGGAGGTCAGACGGTAATTCATTCCACTGATCATGAGGATGTCCACATCATGGCATGAGCCATGCATGGCTAGATAAGAGTTAGATGAGGTTCATCCGGGGGGGGGGGGGGGGGGGGGGGGGGAATTCGATATAAAAGTGGCGGGGGTGATCGTCATACCGCTTAGGGTGTTAAAATGTAAAATGACTACCGTTAGAGTTAATCCGGTACCTTTTAGGGTATTAAGCGGGAAAAAAATTATGACAAGAACTAGTTTTGTCTTAGAAATGGTACCTCTTAGGGGTAAAAATGAATTGGAGCCACACCCACGAAAATGAGATTCTGGTACCGTTTAGGGGTTCTTTCAAAATTTCAGGCAATCACCCCCGTCACTTTATATGGGAGTCCCCCCCGGGCATGCAAGTTTCCCATTCTTTAGGGCTGTCATCTTACCATTGTCTTGTCACAGGTTAAATTTTGCCAAGAAGATTAGGTTTTACTTACCTATTTCAGTGTTACCAATCACAAGTTTAGCTTGCGGATATTTCGTCTTCAGCTCTAGCAGCTCGTCCAATGTTGCTGGTCTGAACCAAGTCACAAGGTCTCCTTTAATGTACAGACTTTTTGGCTTGACAGCTTCAGGGAGCTTTGGAGAAAAATAATTAAAAAGTTAACCTTTGTCCAGTGCACGTTTGTCATAATAGAGGTTCAATCACTCCATCCTCATCTGTACAATAATTGTTGGAAGTCTAAAATGAACAAGCTCACCATCAGTTCAGGTGGGAAGATTACATCCTGTGTTGGGTCATATGGAGAAAACTCCTCACACTTGACCAGTTCATTGGAACCCTGCAGAATAAAACATATTACATCTCATTATATTCGACGAATATTTGATTCAAGTTCTAAAACTCAACACAATTAAATTTGACATGATCAAAATAGGTATTAGATTTGGCGCATGTAAAATGCGACATTTATGCAAAATAGTACATAATGTTGCAAATGTTTTTCCTATTTCTCCCTTACTGCCCGTAGACTTCCCGCCCTCTTGACCCACGCCCTTGCCCCTCCCATTATGCTGTAACATCATAAAAACATTCTCGGTATGAAAAGTGCTCTGGCCCTCAAGTCAGTAAATAATGTGCTCAACAGACAGGGTATGTACACATCGCCACATTTTATACCTAACAATCAAACTCTACATTTAGAACGCAATTACTGGTTCCAATTGGGGTTTTTTCAGCACAACAGCCATTTACGCCCTTACCACAACATTCCTGCAACACAAAAAATCACAGAAAATAAAATAATAAATTCAAGTAAAGGAAAGGCCCGTGCAGTGCACTGCATGAATATAGTCGCAACTTTTACAAGTATTGTAAGATTATTACAACCAGTTAAAAGAAACAGGCAATCATCGGATAGTGAGGGGAAGGGGGGGGGGGGGAGCGGGCGGGCGGGGGGGGGGGGGGGGAAGGGGGGGGGGGTTAGTATCTGAACTTTCCCTGTAGCCGCAGCGGTTTTGTACAATGTCCCGAGTTCCCCCCCCCCCCGCCCCATTCTTTTTTGTGGTTTCCCACCTGTCTATGTGCTTTTTCTTATAGTCCTTCCTCGCACTGGCCACAGGCGTATAAAGAGGGGAGGGAGGGGAGTGTTCGGCGGTGCATGCACTATCGCGCGAGAGAGAGGTGCGAGGAAAGTAGCGCGCGAATAGCTCGATCGGGGCGGGGAGGGCTTCACAGGAACGCCTGCAACCCACGCTAGATTGTTTTTCCCCCCCTTCCTAGTATTTTAACGTCCACATTCTGGACAGACAAAAAAAATTCCGATGATTGGCTAGAATTAATGAAATGTCAATAAAGTATTAAT
>MU826355.1:1834282-1836782 GCA_029204205.1 Desmophyllum pertusum
TTTTTTTTTTTTTTTTTTTTTTTTTTTTTTTTTTTTTTTTTTTTTTTTTTTTTTTTTTTTTTTTTTTTTTTTTTTTTCTTTTTTTTTTTTTTTTTTTTTTTTTTTTTTTTTTTTTTTTTTTTTTTTTCTTTTTTTTTTTTTTTTTTTTTCTTTTTTTTTTTTTTTTTTTTTTTTTTTTTTTTTTTTTTTTTTTTTTTTTTTTTTTTTTTTTTTTTTTTTTTTTTTTTTTTTTTTTTTTTTTTTTTTTTTTTTTTTTTTTTTTTTTTTTTTTTTTTTTTTTTTTTTTTTTTTTTTTTTTTTTTTTTTTTTTTTTTTTTTTTTTTTTTTTTTCTTTTTTTTTTTTTTTTTTTTTTTTTTTTTTTTTTTTTTTTTTTTTTTTTTTTTTTTTTTTTTTTTTTTTTTTTTTTTTTTTTTTTTTTTTTTTTTTTTTTTTTTTTTTTTTTTTTTTTTTTTTTTTTTTCTTTTTTTTTTTTTTTTTTTTTTTTTTTTTTTTTTTTTTTTTTTTTTTTTTTTCTTTTTTTTTTTTTTTTTTTTTTTTTCTTTTTTTTTTTTTTTTTTTTTTTTTTTTTTTTTCTTTTTTTTTTTTTTTTTTTTTTTTTTTTTTTTTTTCTTTTTTTTTTTTTTTTTTTTTTTTTTTTTTTTTTTTTTTTTTTTTTTTTTTTTTTTTTTTTTTTTTTTTTTTTTTTTTTTTTTTTTTTTTTTTTTTTTTTTTTTTTTTTTTTTTTTTTTTTTTTTTTTTTTTTTTTTTTTTTTTTTTTTTTTTTTTTTTTTTTTTTTTTTTTTTTTTTTTTTTTTTTTTTTCTTTTTTTTTTTTTCTTTTTTTTTTTTTTTTTTTTTTTTTTTTTTTTTTTTTTTTTTTTTTTTTTTTTTTTTTTTTTTTTTTTTTTTTTTTTTCTTTTTTTTTTTTTTTTTTTTTTTCTTTTTTTTTTTTTTTTTTTTTTTTTTTTTTTTCTTTTTTTTTTTTTTTTTTTTTTTTTTTTTTTTTTTTTTTTTTTTTTTTTTTTTTTTTTTTTTTTTTTTTTTTTTTTTTTTTTTTTTTTTTTTTTTTTTTTTTTTCTTTTTTTTTTTTTTTTTTTTTTTTTTTTTTTTTTTTTTTTTTTTTTTTTTTTTTTTTTTTTTTTTTTTTTTTTTTTTTTTTTTTTTTTTTTTTTTTTTTTTTTTTTTTTTTTTTTTTTTTTTTTTTTTTTTTTTTTTTTTTTTTTTTTTTTTTTTTTTTTTTTTTTTTTTTTTTTTTTTTTTTTTTTTTTTTTTTTTTTTTTTTTTTCTTTTTTTTTTTTTTTTTTTTTTTTTTTTTTTTTTTTTTTTTTTTTTTTTTTTTTTTTTTTTTTTTTTTTTTTTTTTTTTTTTTTTTTTTTTTTTTTTTTTTTTTTTTTTTTTTTTTTTTTTTTTTTTTTTTTTTTTTTTTCTTTTTTTTTTTTTTTTTTTTTTTTTTTTTTTTTTTTTTTTTTTTTTTTTTTTTTCTTTTTTTTTTTTTTTTTTTTTTTTTTTTTTTTTTTTTTTTTTTTTTTTTTTTTTTTTTTTTTTTTTTTTTTTTTCTTTTTTTTTTTTTTTTTTTTTTTTTTTTTTTTTTTTTTTTTTTTTTTTTTTTTTTTTTTTTTTTTTTCTTTTTTTTTTTTTTTTTTTTTTTTTTTTTTTTTTTTTTTTTTTTTTTTTTTTTTTTTTTTTTTTTTTCTTTTTTTTTTTTTTTTTTTTTTTTTTTTTTTTTTTTTTTTTTTTTTTTTTTTTTTTTTTTTTTTTTTTTTTTTTTTTTTTTTTTTTTTTTTTTTTTTTTTTTTTTTTTTTTTTTTTTTTTTTTTTTTTTTTTTTTTTTTTTTTTTTTTTTTTTTTTTTTTTTTTTTTTTTTTTTTTTTTTTTTTTCTTTTTTTTTTTTTTTTTTTTTTTTTTTTTTTTTTTTTCTTTTTTTTTTTTTTTTTTTTTTTTTTTTTTTTTTTTTTTTTTTTTTTTTTTTTTTTTTTTTTTTTTTTTTTTTTTTTTTTTTTCTTTTTTTTTTTTTTTTTTTTTTTTTTTTTTTTTTTCTTTTTTTTTTTTTTTTTTTTTTTTTTTTTTTTTTTTTTTTTTTTTTTTTTTTTTTTTTTTTTTTTTTTTTTTTTTTTCTTTTTTTTTTTTTTTTTTTTTTTTTTTTTTTTTTTTTTTTTTTTTTTTTTTTTTTTTTTTTTTTTTTTTTTTTTTTTTTTTTTTTTTTTTTTTTTTTTTTTTTTTTTTTTTTTTTTTTTTTTTTTTTTTTTTTTTTTTTTTTTTTTTTTTTTTTTTTTTTTTTTTTTTTTTTTTTTTTTTCTTTTTTTTTTTTTTTTTTTTTTTTTTTTTTTTTTTTTTTTTTTTTTTTCTTTTTTTTTTTTTTTTTTTTTTTTTTTTTTTTTTTTTTTTTTTTTTTTTTTTTTTTTTTTTTTTTTTTTTTTCTTTTTTTTTTTTTTTTTTTTTTTTTTTTTTTTTTTTTTTTTTTTTTTTTTTTTTTTTTTTTTTTTTTTTTTCTTTTTTTTTTTTTTTTTTTTTTTTTTTTTTT
>MU826355.1:1839282-1854282 GCA_029204205.1 Desmophyllum pertusum
TTTTTTTTTTTTTTTTTTTTTTTTTTTTTTTTTTTTTTTTTTTTTTTTTTTTTTTTTTTTTTTTTTTTTTTTTTTTTTTTTTTTTTTTTTTTTTTTTTTTTTTTTTTTTTTTTTTCTTTTTTTTTTTTTTTTTTTTTTTTTTTTTTTTTTTTTTTTTTTTTTTTTTTTTTTTTTTTTTTTTTTTTTTTTTTTTTTTTTTTTTTTTTTTTTTTTTTTTTTTTTTTTTTTTTTTTTTTTTTTTTTTTTTTTTTTTTTTTTCTTTTTTTTTTTTTTTTTTTTTTTTTTTTTTTTTTTTTTTTTTTTTTTTTTTTTTTTTTTTTTTTTTTTTTTTTTTTTTTTTTTTTTTTTTTTTTTTTTTTTTTTTTTTTTTTTCTTTTTTTTTTTTTTTTTTTTTTTTTTTTTTTTTTTTTTTTTTTTTTTTTTTTTTTTTTTTTTTTCTTTTTTTTTTTTTTTTTTTTTTTTTTTTTTTTTTTTTTTTTTTTTTTTTTTTTTTTTTTTTTTTTTTTTTTTTTTTTTTTTTTTTTTTTTTTTTTTTTTTTTTTTTTTTTTTTTTTTTTTTTTTTTTTTTTTTTTTTTTTTTTTTTTTTTTTTTTCTTTTTTTTTTTTTTTTTTTTTTTTTTTTTTTTTTTTTTTTTTTTTTTTTTTTTTTTTTTTCTTTTTTTTTTTTTCTTTTTTTTTTTTTTTTTTTTTTTTTTTTTTTTTTTTTCTTTTTTTTTTTTTTTTTTTTTTTTTTTTTTTTTTTTTTTTTTTTTTTTTTTTTTTTTTTTTTTTTTTTTTTTCTTTTTTTTTTTTTTTTTTTTTTTTTTTTTTTTTTTTTTTTTTTTTTTTTCTTTTTTTTTTTTTTTTTTTTTTTTTTTTTTTTTTTTTTTTTTTTTTTTTTTTTTTTTTTTTTTTTTTTTTTTTTCTTTTTTTTTTTTTTTTTTTTTTTTTTTTTTTTTTTTTTTTTTTTTTTTTTTTTTTTTTTTTTTTTTTTTTTTTTTTTTTTTTTTTTTTTTTTTTTTTTTTTTTTTTTTTTTTTTTTTTTTTTTTTTTTTTTTTTTTTTTTTTTTTTTTTTTTTTTTTTTTTTTTTTTTTTTTTTTTTTTTTTTTTTTTTTTTTTTTTTTTTTTTTTTTTTTTTTTCTTTTTTTTTTTTTTTTTTTTTTTTTTTTTTTTTTTTTTTTTTTTTTTTTTTTTTTTTTTTTTTTTTTTTTTTTTTTTTTTTTTTTTTTTTTTTTTTTTTTTTTTTTTTTTTTTTTTTTTTTTTTTTTTTTTTTTTTTTTTTTTTTTTTTTTTTTTTTTTTTTTTTTTTTTTTTTTTTTTTTTTTTTTTTTTTTTTTTTTTTTTTTTTTTTTTTTTTTTTTTTTTTTTTTTTTTTTTTTTTTTTTTTTTTTTTTTTTTTTTTTTTTTTTTTTTTTTTTTTTTTTCTTTTTTTTTTTTTTTTTTTTTTTTTTTTTTTTTTTTTTTTTTTTTTTTTTTTTTTTTTTTTTTTTTTTTTTTTTTTTTTTTTTTTTCTTTTTTTTTTTTTTTTTTTTTTTTTTTTTTTTTTTTTTTTTTTTTTTTTTTTTTTTTTTTTTTTTTTTTTTTTTTTTTTTTTTTTTTTTTTTTTTTTTTTTTTTTTTTTTTTTTTTTTTTTTTTTTTTTTTTTTTTTTTTTTTTTTTTTTTTTTTTTTTTTTTTTTTTTTTTTTTTTTTTTTTTTTTTTTTTTTTTTTTTTTTTTCTTTTTTTTTTTTTTTTTTTTTTTTTTTTTTTTTTTTTTTTTTTTTTTTTTTTTTTTTTTTTTTTTTTTTTTTTTTTTTTTTTTTTTTTTTTTTTTTTTTTTTTGTTTTTTTTTTTTTTTTTTTTTTTTTTTTTTTTTTTTTTTTTTTTTTTTTTTTTTTTTTTTTTTTTTTTTTTCTTTTTTTTTTTTTTTTTTTTTTTTTTTTTTTTTTTTTTTTTTTTTTTTTTTTTTTTTTTTTTTTTTTTTTTTTTTTTTTTTTTTTTTTTTTTTTTTTTTTTTTTTTTTTTTTTTTTTTTTTTTTTTTTTTTTTTTTTTTTTTTTTTTTTTTTTTTTTTTTTTTTTTTTTTTTTTTTTTTTTTTTTTTTTTTTTTTTTTTTTTTTTTTTTTTTTTTTTTTTTTTTTTTTTTTTTTTTTTTTTTTTTTTTTTTTTTTTTTTTTTTTTTTTTTTTTTTTTTTTTTTTTTTTTTTTTTTTTTTTTTTTTTTTTTTTTTTTTTTTTTTTTTTTTTTTTTTTTTTTTTTTTTTTTTTTTTTTTTTTTTTTTTTTTTTTTTTTTTTTTTTTTTTTTTTTTTTTTTTTTTTTTTTTTTTTTTTTTTTTTTTTTTTTTTTTTTCTTTTTTTTTTTTTTTTTTTTTTTTTTTTTTTTTTTTTTTTTTTTTTTTTTTTTTTTTTTTTTTTTTTTTTTTTTTTTTTTTTTTTTTTTTTTTTTTTTTTTTTTTTTTTTTTTTTTTTTTTTTTTTTTTTTTTTTTTTTTTTTTTTTTTTTTTTTTTTTTTTTTTTTTTTTTTTTTTTTTTTTTTTTTTTTTTTTTTTTTTTTTTTTTTTTTTTTTTTTTTTTTTTTTTTTTTTTTTTTTTTTTTTTTTTTTTTTTTTTTTTTTTTTTTTTTTTTTTTTTTTTTTTTTTTTTTTTTTTTTTTTTTTTTTTTTTTTTTTTTTTTTTTTTTTTTTTTTTTTTTTTTTTTTTTTTTTTTTTTTTTTTTTTTTTTTTTTTTTTTTTTTTTTTTTTTTTTTTTTTTTTTTTTTTTTTTTTTTTTTTTTTTTTTTTTTTTTTTTTTTTTTTTTTTTTTTTTTTTTTTTTTTTTTTTTTTTTTTTTTTTTTTTTTTTTTTTTTTTTTTTCTTTTTTTTTTTTTTTTTTTTTTTTTTTTTTTTTTTTTTTTTTTTTTTTTTTTTTTTTTTTTTTTTTTTTTTTTTTTTTTTTTTTTTTTTTTTTTTTTTTTTTTTTTTTTTTTTTTTTTTTTTTTTTTTTTTTTTTTTTTTTTTTTTTTTTTTTTTTTTTTTTTTTTTTTTTTTTTTTTTTTTTTTTTTTTTTTTTTTTTTTTTTTTTTTTTTTTTTTTTTTTTTTTTTTTTTTTTTTTGTTTTTTTTTTTTTTTTTTTTTTTTTTTTTTTTTTTTTTTTTTTTTTTTTTTTTTTTTTTTTTTTTTTTTTTTTTTTTTTTTTTTTTTTTTTTTTTTTTTTTTTTTTTTTTTTTTTTTTTTTTTTTTTTTTTTTTTTTTTTTTTTTTTTTTTTTGTTTTTTTTTTTTTTTTTTTTTTTTTTTTTTTTTTTTTTTTTTTTTTTTTTTTTTTTTTTTTTTTTTTTTTTTTTTTTTTTTTTTTTTTTTTTTTTTTTTTTTTTTTTTTTTTTTTTTTTTTTTTTTTTTTTTTTTTTTTTTTTTTTTTTTTTTTTTTTTTTTTTTTTTTTTTTTTTTTTTTTTTTTTTTTTTTTTTTTTTTTTTTTTTTTTTTTTTTTTTTTTTTTTTGTTTTTTTTTTTTTTTTTTTTTTTTTTTTTTTTTTTTTTTTTTTTTTTTTTTTTTTTTTTTTTTTTTTTTTTTTTTTTTTTTTTTTTTTTTTTTTTTTTTTTTTTTTTTTTTTTTTTTTTTTTTTTTTTTTTTTTTTTTTTTTTTTTTTTTTTTTTTTTTTTTTTTTTTTTTTTTTTTTTTTTTTTTTTTTTTTTTTTTTTTTTTTTTTTTTTTTTTTTTTTTTTTTTTGTTTTTTTTTTTTTTTTTTTTTTTTTTTTTTTTTTTTTTTTTTTTTTTTTTTTTTTTTTTTTTTTTTTTTTTTTTTTTTTTTTTTTTTTTTTTTTTTTTTTTTTTTTTTTTTTTTTTTTTTTTTTTTTTTTTTTTTTTTTTTTTTTTTTTTTTTTTTTTTTTTTTTTTTTTTTTTTTTTTTTTTTTTTTTTTTTTTTTTTTTTTTTTTTTTTTTTTTTTTTTTTTTTTTTTTTTTTTTTTTTTTTTTTTTTTTTTTTTTTTTTTTTTTTTTTTTTTTTTTTTTTTTTTTTTTTTTTTTTTTTTTTTTTTTTTTTTTTTTTTTTTTTTTTTTTTTTTTTTTTTTTTTTTTTTTTTTTTTTTTTTTTTTTTTTTTTTTTTTTTTTTTTTTTTTTTTTTTTTTTTTTTTTTTTTTTTTTTTTTTTTTTTTTTTTTTTTTTTTTTTTTTTTTTTTTTTTTTTTTTTTTTTTTTTTTTTTTTTTTTTTTTTTTTTTTTTTTTTTTTTTTTTTTTTTTTTTTTTTTTTTTTTTTTTTTTTTTTTTTTTTTTTTTTTTTTTTTTTTTTTTTTTTTTTTTTTTTTTTTTTTTTTTTTTTTTTTTTTTTTTTTTTTTTTTTTTTTTTTTTTTTTTTTTTTTTTTTTTTTTTTTTTTTTTTTTTTTTTTTTTTTTTTTTTTTTTTTTTTTTTTTTTTTTTTTTTTTTTTTTTTTTTTTTTTTTTTTTTTTTTTTTTTTTTTTTTTTTTTTTTTTTTTTTTTTTTTTTTTTTTTTTTTTTTTTTTTTTTTTTTTTTTTTTTTTTTTTTTTTTTTTTTTTTTTTTTTTTTTTTTTTTTTTTTTTTTTTTTGTTTTTTTTTTTTTTTTTTTTTTTTTTTTTTTTTTTTTTTTTTTTTTTTTTTTTTTTTTTTTTTTTTTTTTTTTTTTTTTTTTTTTTTTTTTTTTTTTTTTTTTTTTTTTTTTTTTTTTTTTTTTTTTTTGTTTTTTTTTTTTTTTTTTTTTTTTTTTTTTTTTTTTTTTTTTTTTTTTTTTTTTTTTTTTTTTTTTTTTTTTTTTTTTTTTTTTTTTTTTTTTTTTTTTTTTTTTTTTTTTTTTTTTTTTTTTTTTTTTTTTTTTTTTTTTTTTTTTTTTTTTTTTTTTTTTTTTTTTTTTTTTTTTTTTTTTTTTTTTTTTTTTTTTTTTTTTTTTTTTTTTTTTTTTTTTTTTTTTTTTTTTTTTTTTTTTTTTTTTTTTTTTTTTTTTTTTTTTTTTTTTTTTTTTTTTTTTTTTTTTTTTTTTTTTTTTTTTTTTTTTTTTTTTTTTTTTTTTTTTTTTTTTTTTTTTTTTTTTTTTTTTTTTTTTTTTTTTTTTTTTTTTTTTTTTTTTTTTTTTTTTTTTTTTTTTTTTTGTTTTTTTTTTTTTTTTTTTTTTTTTTTTTTTTTTTTTTTTTTTTTTTTTTTTTTTTTTTTTTTTTTTTTTTTTTTTTTTTTTTTTTTTGTTTTTTTTTTTTTTTTTTTTTTTTTTTTTTTTTTTTTTTTTTTTTTTTTTTTTTTTTTTTTTTTTTTTTTTTTTTTTTTTTTTTTTTTTTTTTTTTTTTTTTTTTTTTTTTTTTTTTTTTTTTTTTTTTTTTTTTTTTTTTTTTTTTTTTTTTTTTTTTTTTTTTTTTTTTTTTTTTTTTTTTTTTTTTTTTTTTTTTTTTTTTTTTTTTTTTTTTTTTTTTTTTTTTTTTTTTTTTTTTTTTTTTTTTTTTTTTTTTTTTTTTTTTTTTTTGTTTTTTTTTTTTTTTTTTTTTTTTTTTTTTTTTTTTTTTTTTTTTTTTTTTTTTTTTTTTTTTTTTTTTTTTTTTTTTTTTTTTTTTTTTTTTTTTTTTTTTTTTTTTTTTTTTTTTTTTTTTTTTTTTTTTTTTTTTTTTTTTTTTTTTTTTTTTTTTTTTTTTTTTTTTTTTTTTTTTTTTTTTTTTTTTTTTTTTTTTTTTTTTTTTTTTTTTTTTTTTTTTGTTTTTTTTTTTTTTTTTTTTTTTTTTTTTTTTTTTTTTTTTTTTTTTTTTTTTTTTTTTTTTTTTTTTTTTTTTTTTTTTTTTTTTTTTTTTTTTTTTTTTTTTTTTTTTTTTTTTTTTTTTTTTTTTTGTTTTTTTTTTTTTTTTTTTTTTTTTTTTTTTTTTTTTTTTTTTTTTTTTTTTTTTTTTTTTTTTTTTTTTTTTTTTTTTTTTTTTTTTTTTTTTTTTTTTTTTTTTTTTTTTTTTTTTTTTTTTTTTTTTTTTTTTTTTTTTTTTTTTTTTTTTTTTTTTTTTTTTTTTTTTTTTTTTTTTTTTTTTTTTTTTTTTTTTTTTTTTTTTTTTTTTTTTTTTTTTTTTTTTTTTTTTTTTTTTTTTTTTTTTTTTTTTTTTTTTTTTTTTTTTTTTTTTTTTTTTTTTTTTTTTTTTTTTTTTTTTTTTTTTTTTTTTTTTTTTTTTTTTTTTTTTTTTTTTTTTTTTTTTTTTTTTTTTTTTTTTTTTTTTTTTTTTTTTTTTTTTTTTTTTTTTTTTTTTTTTTTTTTTTTTTTTTTTTTTTTTTGTTTTTTTTTTTTTTTTTTTTTTTTTTTTTTTTTTTTGTTTTTTTTTTTTTTTTTTTTTTTTTTTTTTTTTTTTTTTTTTTTTTTTTTTTTTTTTTTTTTTTTTTTTTTTTTTTTTTTTTTTTTTTTTTTTTTTTTTTTTTTTTTTTTTTTTTTTTTTTTTTTTTTTTTTTTTTTTTTTTTTTTTTTTTTTTTTTTTTTTTTTTTTTTTTTTTTTTTTTTTTTTTTTTTTTTTTTTTTTTTTTTTTTTTTTTTTTTTTTTTTTTTTTTTTTTTTTTTTTTTTTTTTTTTTTTTTTTTTTTTTTTTTTTTTTTTTTTTTTTTTTTTTTTTTTTTTTTTTTTTTTTTTTTTTTTTTTTTTTTTTTTTTTTTTTTTTTTTTTTTTTTTTTTTTTTTTTTTTTTTTTTTTTTTTTTTTTTTTTTTTTTTTTTTTTTTTTTTTTTTTTTTTTTTTTTTTTTTTTTTTTTTTTTTTTTTTTTTTTTTTTTTTTTTTTTTTTTTTTTTTTTTTTTTTTTTTTTTTTTTTTTTTTTTTTTTTTTTTTTTTTTTTTTTTTTTTTTTTTTTTTTTTTTTTTGTTTTTTTTTTTTTTTTTTTTTTTTTTTTTTTTTTTTTTTTTTTTTTTTTTTTTTTTTTTTTTTTTTTTTTTTTTGTTTTTTTTTTTTTTTTTTTTTTTTTTTTTTTTTTTTTTTTTTTTTTTTTTTTTTTTTTTTTTTTTTTTTTTTTTTTTTTTTTTTTTTTTTTTTTTTTTTTTTTTTTTTTTTTTTTTTTTTTTTTTTTTTTTTTTTTTTTTTTTTTTTTTTTTTTTTTTTTTTTTTTTTTTTTTTTTTTTTTTTTTTTTTTTTTTTTTTTTTTTTTTTTTTTTTTTTTTTTTTTTTTTTTTTTTTTTTTTTTTTTTTTTTTTTTTTTTTTTTTTTTTTTTTTTTTTTTTTTTTTTTTTTTTTTTTTTTTTTTTTTTTTTTTTTTTTTTTTTTTTTTTTTTTTTTTTTTTTTTTTTTTTTTTTTTTTTTTTTTTTTTTTTTTTTTTTTTTTTTTTTTTTTTTTTTTTTTTTTTTTTTTTTTTTTTTTGTTTTTTTTTTTTTTTTTTTTTTTTTTTTTTTTTTTTTTTTTTTTTTTTTTTTTTTTTTTTTTTTTTTTTTTTTTTTTTTTTTTTTTTTTTTTTTTTTTTTTTTTTTTTTTTTTTTTTTTTTTTTTTTTTTTTTTTTTTTTTTTTTTTTTTTTTTTTTTTTTTTTTTTTTTTTTTTTTTTTTTTTTTTTTTTTTTTTTTTTTTTTTTTTTTTTTTTTTTTTTTTTTTTTTTTTTTTTTTTTTTTTTTTTTTTTTTTTTTTTTTTTTTTTTTTTTTTTTTTTTTTTTTTGTTTTTTTTTTTTTTTTTTTTTTTTTTTTTTTTTTTTTTTTTTTTTTTTTTTTTTTTTTTTTTTTTTTTTTTTTTTGTTTTTTTTTTTTTTTTTTTTTTTTTTTTTTTTTTTTTTTTTTTTTTTTTTTTTTTTTTTTTTTTTTTTTTTTTTTTTTTTTTTTTTTTTTTTTTTTTTTTTTTTTTTTTTTTTTTTTTTTTTTTTTTTTTTTTTTTTTTTTTTTTTTTTTTTTTTTTTTTTTTTTTTTTTTTTTTTTTTTTTTTTTTTTTTTTTTTTTTTTTTTTTTTTTTTTTTTTTTTTTTTTTTTTTTTTTTTTTTTTTTTTTTTTTTTTTTTTTTTTTTTTTTTTTTTTTTTTTTTTTTTTTTTTTTTTTTTTTTTTTTTTTTTTTTTTTTTTTTTTTTTTTTTTTTTTTTTTTTTTTTTTTTTTTTTTTTTTTTTTGTTTTTTTTTTTTTTTTTTTTTTTTTTTTTTTTTTTTTTTTTTTTTTTTTTTTTTTTTTTTTTTTTTTTTTTTTTTTTTTTTTTTTTTTTTTTTTTTTTTTTTTTTTTTTTTTTTTTTTTTTTTTTTTTTTTTTTTTTTTTTTTTTTTTTTTTTTTTTTTTTTTTTTTTTTTTTTTTTTTTTTTTTTTTTTTTTTTTTTTTTTTTTTTTTTTTTTTTTTTTTTTTTTTTTTTTTTTTTTTTTTTTTTTTTTTTTTTTTTTTTTTTTTTTTTTTTTTTTTTTTTTTTTTTTTTTTTTTTTTTTTTTTTTTTTTTTTTTTTTTTTTTTTTTTTTTTTTTTTTTTTTTTTTTTTTTTTTTTTTTTTTTTTTTTTTTTTTTTTTTTTTTTTTTTTTTTTTTTTTTTTTTTTTTTTTTTTTTTTTTTTTTTTTTTTTTTTTTTTTTTTTTTTTTTTTTTTTTTTTTTTTTTTTTTTTTTTTTTTTTTTTTTTTTTTTTTTTTTTTTTTTTTTTTTTTTTTTTTTTTTTTTTTTTTTTTTTTTTTTTTTGTTTTTTTTTTTTTTTTTTTTTTTTTTTTTTTTTTTTTTTTTTTTTTTTTTTTTTTTTTTTTTTTTTTTTTTTTTTTTTTTTTTTTTTTTTTTTTTTTTTTTTTTTTTTTTTTTTTTTTTTTTTTTTTTTTTTTTTTTTTTTTTTTTTTTTTTTTTTTTTTTTTTTTTTTTTTTTTTTTTTTTTTTTTTTTTTTTTTTTTTTTTTTTTTTTTTTTTTTTTTTTTTTTTTTTTTTTTTTTTTTTTTTTTTTTTTTTTTTTTTTTTTTTTTTTTTTTTTTTTTTTTTTTTTTTTTTTTTTTTTTTTTTTTTTTTTTTTTTTTTTTTTTTTTTTTTTTTTTTTTTTTTTTTTTTTTTTTTTTTTTTTTTTTTTTTTTTTTTTTTTTTTTTTTTTTTTTTTTTTTTTTTTTTTTTTTTTTTTTTTTTTTTTTTTTTTTTTTTTTTTTTTTTTTTTTTTTTTTTTTTTTTTTTTTTTTTTTTTTTTTTTTTTTTTTTTTTTTTTTTTTTTTTTTTTTTTTTTTTTTTTTTTTTTTTTTTTTTTTTTTTTTTTTTTTTTTTTTTTTTTTTTTTTTTTTTTTTTTTTTTTTTTTTTTTTTTTTTTTTTTTTTTTTTTTTTTTTTTTTTTTTTTTTTTTTTTTTTTTTTTTTTTTTTTTTTTTTTTTTTTTTTTTTTTTTTTTTTTTTTTTTTTTTTTTTTTTTTTTTTTTTTTTTTTTTTTTTTTTTTTTTTTTTTTTTTTTTTTTTTTTTTTTTTTTTTTTTTTTTTTTTTTTTTTTTTTTTTTTTTTTTTTTTTTTTTTTTTTTTTTTTTTTTTTTTTTTTTTTTTTTTTTTTTTTTTTTTTTTTTTTTTTTTTTTTTTTTTTTTTTTTTTTTTTTTTTTTTTTTTTTTTTTTTTTTTTTTTTTTTTTTTTTTTTTTTTTTTTTTTTTTTTTTTTTTTTTTTTTTTTTTTTTTTTTTTTTTTTTTTTTTTTTTTTTTTTTTTTTTTTTTTTTTTTTTTTTTTTTTTTTTTGTTTTTTTTTTTTTTTTTTTTTTTTTTTTTTTTTTTTTTTTTTTTTTTTTTTTTTTTTTTTTTTTTTTTTTTTTTTTTTTTTTTTTTTTTTTTTTTTTTTTTTTTTTTTTTTTTTTTTTTTTTTTTTTTTTTTTTTTTTTTTTTTTTTTTTTTTTTTTTTTTTTTTTTTTTTTTTTTTTTTTTTTTTTTTTTTTTTTTTTTTTTTTTTTTTTTTTTTTTTTTTTTTTTTTTTTTTTTTTTTTTTTTTTTTTTTTTTTTTTTTTTTTGTTTTTTTTTTTTTTTTTTTTTTTTTTTTTTTTTTTTTTTTTTTTTTTTTTTTTTTTTTTTTTTTTTTTTTTTTTTTTTTTTTTTTTTTTTTTTTTTTTTTTTTTTTTTTTTTTTTTTTTTTTTTTTTTTTTTTTTTTTTTTTTTTTTTTTTTTTTTTTTTTTTTTTTTTTTTTTTTTTTTTTTTTTTTTTTTTTTTTTTTTTTTTTTTTTTTTTTTTTTTTTTTTTTTTTTTTTTTTTTTTTTTTTTTTTTTTTTTTTTTTTTTTTTTTTTTTTTTTTTTTTTTTTTTTTTTTTTTTTTTTTTTTTTTTTTTTTTTTTTTTTTTTTTTTTTTTTTTTTTTTTTTTTTTTTTTTTTTTTTTTTTTTTTTTTTTTTTTTTTTTTTTTTTTTTTTTTTTTTTTTTTTTTTTTTTTTTTTTTTTTTTTTTTTTTTTTTTTTTTTTTTTTTTTTTTTTTTTTTTTTTTTTTTTTTTTTTTTTTTTTTTTTTTTTTTTTTTTTTTTTTTTTTTTTTTTTTTTTTTTTTTTTTTTTTTTTTTTTTTTTTTTTTTTTTTTTTTTTTTTTTTTTTTTTTTTTTTTTTTTTTTTTTTTTTTTTTTTTTTTTTTTTTTTTTTTTTTTTTTTTTTTTTTTTTTTTTTTTTTTTTTTTTTTTTTTTTTTTTTTTTTTTTTTTTTTTTTTTTTTTTTTTTTTTTTTTTTTTTTTTTTTTTTTTTTTTTTTTTTTTTTTTTTTTTTTTTTTTTTTTTTTTTTTTTTTTTTTTTTTTTTTTTTTTTTTTTTTTTTTTTTTTTTTTTTTTTTTTTTTTTTTTTTTTTTTTTTTTTTTTTTTTTTTTTTTTTTTTTTTTTTTTTTTTTTTTTTTTTTTTTTTTTTTTTTTTTTTTTTTTTTTTTTTTTTTTTTTTTTTTTTTTTTTTTTTTTTTTTTTTTTTTTTTTTTTTTTTTTTTTTTTTTTTTTTTTTTTTTTTTTTTTTTTTTTTTTTTTTTTTTTTTTTTTTTTTTTTTTTTTTTTTTTTTTTTTTTTTTTTTTTTTTTTTTTTTTTTTTTTTTTTTTTTTTTTTTTTTTTTTTTTTTTTTTTTTTTTTTTTTTTTTTTTTTTTTTTTTTTTTTTTTTTTTTTTTTTTTTTTTTTTTTTTTTTTTTTTTTTTTTTTTTTTTTTTTTTTTTTTTTTTTTTTTTTTTTTTTTTTTTTTTTTTTTTTTTTTTTTTTTTTTTTTTTTTTTTTTTTTTTTTTTTTTTTTTTTTTTTTTTTTTTTTTTTTTTTTTTTTTTTTTTTTTTTTTTTTTTTTTTTTTTTTTTTTTTTTTTTTTTTTTTTTTTTTTTTTTTTTTTTTTTTTTTTTTTTTTTTTTTTTTTTTTTTTTTTTTTTTTTTTTTTTTTTTTTTTTTTTTTTTTTTTTTTTTTTTTTTTTTTTTTTTTTTTTTTTTTTTTTTTTTTTTTTTTTTTTTTTTTTTTTTTTTTTTTTTTTTTTTTTTTTTTTTTTTTTTTTTTTTTTTTTTTTTTTTTTTTTTTTTTTTTTTTTTTTTTTTTTTTTTTTTTTTTTTTTTTTTTTTTTTTTTTTTTTTTTTTTTTTTTTTTTTTTTTTTTTTTTTTTTTTTTTTTTTTTTTTTTTTTTTTTTTTTTTTTTTTTTTTTTTTTTTTTTTTTTTTTTTTTTTTTTTTTTTTTTTTTTTTTTTTTTTTTTTTTTTTTTTTTTTTTTTTTTTTTTTTTTTTTTTTTTTTTTTTTTTTTTTTTTTTTTTTTTTTTTTTTTTTTTTTTTTTTTTTTTTTTTTTTTTTTTTTTTTTTTTTTTTTTTTTTTTTTTTTTTTTTTTTTTTTTTTTTTTTTTTTTTTTTTTTTTTTTTTTTTTTTTTTTTTTTTTTTTTTTTTTTTTTTTTTTTTTTTTTTTTTTTTTTTTTTTTTTTTTTTTTTTTTTTTTTTTTTTTTTTTTTTTTTTTTTTTTTTTTTTTTTTTTTTTTTTTTTTTTTTTTTTTTTTTTTTTTTTTTTTTTTTTTTTTTTTTTTTTTTTTTTTTTTTTTTTTTTTTTTTTTTTTTTTTTTTTTTTTTTTTTTTTTTTTTTTTTTTTTTTTTTTTTTTTTTTTTTTTTTTTTTTTTTTTTTTTTTTTTTTTTTTTTTTTTTTTTTTTTTTTTTTTTTTTTTTTTTTTTTTTTTTTTTTTTTTTTTTTTTTTTTTTTTTTTTTTTTTTTTTTTTTTTTTTTTTTTTTTTTTTTTTTTTTTTTTTTTTTTTTTTTTTTTTTTTTTTTTTTTTTTTTTTTTTTTTTTTTTTTTTTTTTTTTTTTTTTTTTTTTTTTTTTTTTTTTTTTTTTTTTTTTTTTTTTTTTTTTTTTTTTTTTTTTTTTTTTTTTTTTTTTTTTTTTTTTTTTTTTTTTTTTTTTTTTTTTTTTTTTTTTTTTTTTTTTTTTTTTTTTTTTTTTTTTTTTTTTTTTTTTTTTTTTTTTTTTTTTTTTTTTTTTTTTTTTTTTTTTTTTTTTTTTTTTTTTTTTTTTTTTTTTTTTTTTTTTTTTTTTTTTTTTTTTTTTTTTTTTTTTTTTTTTTTTTTTTTTTTTTTTTTTTTTTTTTTTTTTTTTTTTTTTTTTTTTTTTTTTTTTTTTTTTTTTTTTTTTTTTTTTTTTTTTTTTTTTTTTTTTTTTTTTTTTTTTTTTTTTTTTTTTTTTTTTTTTTTTTTTTTTTTTTTTTTTTTTTTTTTTTTTTTTTTTTTTTTTTTTTTTTTTTTTTTTTTTTTTTTTTTTTTTTTTTTTTTTTTTTTTTTTTTTTTTTTTTTTTTTTTTTTTTTTTTTTTTTTTTTTTTTTTTTTTTTTTTTTTTTTTTTTTTTTTTTTTTTTTTTTTTTTTTTTTTTTTTTTTTTTTTTTTTTTTTTTTTTTTTTTTTTTTTTTTTTTTTTTTTTTTTTTTTTTTTTTTTTTTTTTTTTTTTTTTTTTTTTTTTTTTTTTTTTTTTTTTTTTTTTTTTTTTTTTTTTTTTTTTTTTTTTTTTTTTTTTTTTTTTTTTTTTTTTTTTTTTTTTTTTTTTTTTTTTTTTTTTTTTTTTTTTTTTTTTTTTTTTTTTTTTTTTTTTTTTTTTTTTTTTTTTTTTTTTTTTTTTTTTTTTTTTTTTTTTTTTTTTTTTTTTTTTTTTTTTTTTTTTTTTTTTTTTTTTTTTTTTTTTTTTTTTTTTTTTTTTTTTTTTTTTTTTTTTTTTTTTTTTTTTTTTTTTTTTTTTTTTTTTTTTTTTGTTTTTTTTTTTTTTTTTTTTTTTTTTTTTTTTTTTTTTTTTTTTTTTTTTTTTTTTTTTTTTTTTTTTTTTTTTTTTTTTTTTTTTTTTTTTTTTTTTTTTTTTTTTTTTTTTTTTTTTTTTTTTTTTTTTTTTTTTTTTTTTTTTTTTTTTTTTTTTTTTTTTTTTTTTTTTTTTTTTTTTTTTTTTTTTTTTTTTTTTTTTTTTTTTTTTTTTTTTTTTTTTTTTTTTTTTTTTTTTTTTTTTTTTTTTTTTTTTTTTTTTTTTTTTTTTTTTTTTTTTTTTTTTTTTTTTTTTTTTTTTTTTTTTTTTTTTTTTTTTTTTTTTTTTTTTTTTTTTTTTTTTTTTTTTTTTTTTTTTTTTTTTTTTTTTTTTTTTTTTTTTTTTTTTTTTTTTTTTTTTTTTTTTTTTTTTTTTTTTTTTTTTTTTTTTTTTTTTTTTTTTTTTTTTTTTTTTTTTTTTTTTTTTTTTTTTTTTTTTTTTTTTTTTTTTTTTTTTTTTTTCTTTTTTTTTTTTTTTTTTTTTTTTTTTTTTTTTTTTTTTTTTTTTTTTTTTTTTTTTTTTTTTTTTTTTTTTTTTTTTTTTTTTTTTTTTTTTTTTTTTTTTTTTTTTTTTTTTTTTTTTTTTTTTTTTTTTTTTTTTTTTTTTTTTTTTTTTTTTTTTTTTTTTTTTTTTTTTTTTTTTTTTTTTTTTTTTTTTTTTTTTTTTTTTTTTTTTTTTTTTTTTTTTTTTTTTTTTTTTTTTTTTTTTTTTTTTTTTTTTTTTTTTTTTTTTTTTTTTTTTTTTTTTTTTTTTTTTTTTTTTTTTTTTTTTTTTTTTTTTTTTTTTTTTTTTTTTTTTTTTTTTTTTTTTTTTTTTTTTTTTTTTTTTTTTTTTTTTTTTTTTTTTTTTTTTTTTTTTTTTTTTTTTTTTTTTTTTTTTTTTTTTTTTTTTTTTTTTTTTTTTTTTTTTTTTTTTTTTTTTTTTTTTTTTTTTTTTTTTTTTTTTTTTTTTTTTTTTTTTTTTTTTTTTTTTTTTTTTTTTTTTTTTTTTTTTTTTTTTTTTTTTTTTTTTTTTTTTTTTTTTTTTTTTTTTTTTTTCTTTTTTTTTTTTTTTTTTTTTTTTTTTTTTTTTTTTTTTTTTTTTTTTTTTTTTTTTTTTTTTTTTTTTTTTTTTTTTTTTTTTTTTTTTTTTTTTTTTTTTTTTTTTTTTTTTTTTTTTTTTTTTTTTTTTTTTTTTTTTTTTTTTTTTTTTTTTTTTTTTTTTTTTTTTTTTTTTTTTTTTTTTTTTTTTTTTTTTTTTTTCTTTTTTTTTTTTTTTTTTTTTTTTTTTTTTTTTTTTTTTTTTTTTTTTTTTTTTTTTTTTTTTTTTTTTTTTTTTTTTTTTTTTTTTTTTTTTTTTTTTTTTTTTTTTTTTTTTTTTTTTTTTTTTTTTTTTTTTTTTTCTTTTTTTTTTTTTTTTTTTTTTTTTTTTTTTTTTTTTTTTTTTTTTTTTTTTTTTTTTTTTTTTTTTTTTTTTTTTTTTTTTTTTTTTTTTTTTTTTTTTTTTTTTTTTTTTTTTTTTTTTTTTTTTTTTTTTTTTTTTTTTTTTTTTTTTTTTTTTTTTTTTTTTTTTTTTTTTTTTTTTTTTTTTTTTTTTTTTTTTTTTTTTTTTTTTTTTTTTTTTTTTTTTTTTTTTTTTTTTTTTTTTTTTTTTTTTTTTTTTTTTTTTTTTTTTTTTTTTTTTTTTTTTTTTTTTTTTTTTTTTTTTTTTTTTTTTTTTTTTTTTTTTTTTTTTTTTTTTTTTTTTTTTTTTTTTTTTTTTTTTTTTTTTTTTTTTTTTTTTTTTTTTTTTTTTTTTTTTTTTTTTTTTTTTTTTTTTTTTTTTTTTTTTTTTTTTTTTTTTTTTTTTTTTTTTTTTTTTTTTTTTTTTTTTTTTTTTTTTTTTTTTTTTTTTTTTTTTTTTTTTTTTTTCTTTTTTTTTTTTTTTTTTTTTTTTTTTTTTTTTTTTTTTTTTTTTTTTTTTTTTTTTTTTTTTTTTTTTTTTTTTTTTTTTTTTTT
>MU826355.1:1859282-1920199 GCA_029204205.1 Desmophyllum pertusum
TCATCACACCGTCACCATCACCATCACCATCGTCACCATCACCATCGTCACCGTCGCCGTCATCTCACCGTCATCCATCTCTCTTTCAATAGTTGAGAATTGGCCCATGCACTTGACGCCTCCAAGCCACGCTGTCAGCCGCAGCTGTACAAGGGTCAATATTCACTGACACTCACTCCACTCTTTCCTCAAAATGCCAAGTGGCACATATTAATTTTAACTTTCAACGGGGTCAATATGGACTTCACCAAATCATCAGAATTAATTTAGACTTGTTTCACACAATTATTAACAGATTATATTGGCAGAAGTTATTACTTGGCACTACTGCGCAACACAAAATTGTACCTGGCATGGAGTCACAAGCCTCATTAAGAACATCTTCTAGGTCTGTTAGTGTCACAGAGGCACCAAACTTGATGCCATCTTTTGTGTGTTCTACAGCATTCAACTCTGGGATGTGAGTAGGAGCTATCAGGATTGGATAATTCTGATTCTTGAACTTCATCTCAATTCCTGTTAGACACGAAGCAAATCATTATAATTAGATTTCAAATAATGGACACACTCAGAAACGTGTTCATAGCATGGTGGGAATACTCATCATGTGTCATTTTTATTCAACGTTTAATAACTTCTAGAAGAAAAAAACACCACCCCCCACCTACCATATTAAGGGGTCCCATGAATGGTCCAAAAAGCAAAACACCAAGCTTCTAACTGGACACTTTTTCTGGTCTCAAGAGTGTCTGCTTACAGGGGAGGTCAGACGGTAATTCATCCATTGATCATGAGGATGTCCACATCATGGCATGAGCCATGCATGGCTAGATAAGAGTTAGATGAGGCTCATCCGGGGGGGGGGGGGGGGGGGAAATTCGATATAAAAGTGGCGGGGGTGATCGTCTTACCTTTTAGGGGTTAAAATTTGTGGTTTGGTACCGCTTAGGGTGTTAAAATGTAAAATGACTACCGTTAGAGTTAATCCGGTACCTTTTAGGGTATTAAGCGGGAAAAAATTATGACAAGAACTAGTTTTGTCTTAGAATTGGTACATCTTAGGGGTAAAAATGAATTGGAGCCACGCCCACAAAATGAGATTCTGGTACCTTTTAGGGGTTCTTTCAAAATTTCAGGCAATCACCCCATCACTTTTATATGGGAGTCCCCCCCGGGCATGCAGGTTTCCCATTCTTTAGGGCTGTCATCTTACCATTGTCTTGTCACAGGTTAAATTTTGCCAAGAAGATTAGGTTTTACTTACCTATTTCAGTGTTACCAATCACAAGTTTAGCTTGCGGATATTTTCGTCTTCAGCTCTAGCAGCTCGTCCAATGTTGCTGGTCTGAACCAAGTCACAAGGTCTCCTTTAATGTACAGACTTTTTGGCTTGACAGCTTCAGGGAGCTTTGGAGAAAAATAATTAAAAAGTTAACCTTTGTCCAGTGCACGTTTGTCATAATAGAGGTTCAATCACTCCGTCCTCATCTGTACAATAATTGTTGGAAGTCTAAAATGAACAAGCTCACCATCAGTTCAGGTGGGAAGATTACATCCTGTGTTGGGTCATATGGAGTAAACTCCTCACACTTGACCAGTTCATTGGAACCCTGCAGAATAATACAAATTACATCTCATTATATTCGACGGATATTTGATTCAAGTTCTAAACTCAAACACAATTAAATTTGACATGACCAAAATAGGTATTAGATTTGGCGCATGTAAAATGCGACATTTATGCAAAATATTACATAATGTTGCGAAATGTTTTCCTATTTCTCCCTTACCGCCCGTAGACTTCCCGCCCTCTTGACCCACGCCCTTGCCCCTCCCATTATGCTGTAACATCATAAAAACATTCTCGGTATGAAAAGTGCTCTGGCCCTCAAGTCAGTAAATAATGTGCTCAACAGACAGGGTATGTACACATCGCCACATTTTATACATAACAATCAAAAACTCACATTTAGAACGCAATTACTGGTTCCAATTGGGGTTTTTTCAGCACAACAGCCATTTACGCCCTTACCACAACATTCCTGCAACACAAAAAATCACAGAAAATAAAAATAATAAATTAAAGTAAAGGAAAGGCCGTGCAGTGCACTGCATGAATATAGTCGCAACTTTTACAAGTATTGTAAGATTATTACAACCAGTAAAAGAAACAGGCATCATCGGATAGTGAGGGGAAGGGGGGGGGGGGGGGAGCGGGGGGGGGGGGACAGGGGGGTTAGATCTGAACTTCCCTGTACCTTGTAATCCCAGTTCCGCCCCTTCTTTTGTGGTTCCCACCTCTATGTGCTTTTTCTATAGCCTGCATGGCAGGCGTATAAAGGGGAGGGAGGGGAGTTCGGCGCGTGCAAAGCGCGAGAGAGAGTGCGAGGAAAGAGCGCGAAGCTCGATCGGCGGGAGGGCTTACAGGAACGCCTGCAACCACGCTATTGTTTTCTTAGTATTTTACGTCCACATTCTGGACACAAAAATCGTGATTGGCTAGAATTAATGAAATGTCAATAAAGTAGTTAATCAGTTGTTCTGATTGGTCAGTTATTTGTCATTTAAGTATTTGAATGATTCCAGGTTGTTATCAATTTACATGCAACCGCCAACCGGACGGATAAATCGAGAGACGATCGCTTTGAGCTACTTGAATTGTACGGGAATCACTTTCTTTATTGGAAGAAAACGGCTTTAACCTTGAATTAAAAGTGGAGCAGAGGAAAGGGTCACGTCACACGATATTCCACAACTAAAGTACAGCTGTATTCGAAAGCAAAACACGCACTTGTAACATCATGCTGGGAAAGAAAGTTATTCGGGTTCGTCACGCCGGTTAAGACTCTCGTCAGAATGTCTCGCAGTCAAAGACAACCGTTCGCCAATTAATAGTTCTTCGGAGAAAATATTATGAGAAAATCATTCCACTTTTCTTCAGAAGTTTTCATTCACGGAAAGCGAAACTACAATAGACTTGCAATACACTGTATTCAATGCGTGACGGAAGTCGGAATGCCTGTTTGAATTTTAGAACGTGACCGACGGGACGTCTTATTATTGGAAACTTTCGATTTCACGTGAAAATTATAAAACTTTACTCGGCTACTTCCAACCCCGTCTTTCTATACATGTGTTTATTATGTTTTAAAAGAAGTATTTCTGTCATAGCGAAAGACAAGAATGATTTCAAAGATACCTTGCATATTTAATCAAGTGCACGTGAAAACTGTCAAAACTAATTAGGGCGGAATGGCAAAAACAATAGCGCGGTTGCAGGCGTTCCCCTCCCACTCCATCGCGCTTCGCGCTCCGACTCCTCGCGCTTCGTGCGCGTTGAACTCCCCTCCCTCCCCTTTATACGCCTGCCACGCAGGCTACTTTTTCTATTAAAATATTATTTAATATTAATTTTAAATTCCTATATCTCCTGGCTCCTGCCACCTTGAGACTTTCTCACCCCCTTTAGTCCAGGGTTCCCACCTCGGCACCAGATATTTGACTGGGATAAGACAAATTACAACAAATTGTACAAGTCAATTAGAAACTTTCCGTAATTATTCGTCTGAGTGATGGTCCCAATGAACGTGTCAAATCGAAGACAGTTTACGTTTAAAAATAATTACCTTTGTGAAGGTCTTGAATCCTTCCAAAATAGGTCGGTAACCAGTGCAGCGACATAAATTACCTGGAAAGCAGATTAAACCATGAAAAAAAAAATCAATATCAACACTACATGTACAGCACAACATACAAAATAAAAGCCGAAAAGTACAGTCAGTTGGATTTTTAATTATATTATAATAAGAGGAAGTAAAAATATCTGACTATTTCTCACACACCACTGGTAGCCATGTCAAGCCGACCGCCGCAAGCCTGACCTTTATTGTAAAAATAAAAAACTGTTCACATAATAAATATCATGCTAAAAACGGGGAAGCTTCCAAAATTACAAGGTTTTTACATTGTATAACGCTGCATACAACTGAAATTATTTGGGTGGGTGGGAAGGTCAGTTATGGCGGACGCAACAAAAACAACTGCCAGCCTCACCGGTCACATGACCTACATCCAGGCCCCAGTGGTGTGTGAGAAAAACATTTTCCACTTATTTTGTTTCACTCAGCCAGTAGAAAATTACCCTTTGTACTGCCCCCACAAGTTAATGTTTTCCCGTCATTTGGATGACGTCATCAAACAAGTCAGAGTCAGTTCCTGCTTTAATTCCAGCACTGTACCTTCAAAGGCGCTTTCCATTTCTTTGTGTGTTGGTACAGGGTTATTCCTTAGCAGAGCATACATGGACATCACAATCCCTGGAGTACAAAATCCACACTGGGATCCATGAGATTTAGCAATCCGCTCCTAAAACACAACAAGAAGAACATCAGAATAGCTAGTGAAGGTTTAAATTTACTAAAAAAATAACTAAAGGACAGGTCTATTATGAATTTAGGCACAGGCTTAGCCCTATAGCCTGAGTATAAACCTCTTTTATTATTAATATATTTTTTATATATAAATATATATATTATATTTTTTTGTAATAGTGCATTATATTTAACAAATAAGAAGCCAAAGCCATGTACAAATGTATTATACTGTCATAAAACACAATCATATGGGAATTTGAGAAAAAGAGAGAAATGTAGATTTCTATATTTCTCAAGTGCATGTTCTCAAATAAACGGAACTCAAGACATGTTTTATGACAGTATGGCTTTGGCTTCTTTATGTGCTTTAATAAAATATAGATTTAATGCATGCAAAACGATAAAACACAGCTAAATTTCTATGATTGGCACTCTCATAAAACATTTTAACCAGTGAATCAGAGCATGTGCAGTTTTCAGTCTAAATTTTAACACTTCATATTTACCTGCACTGGATGCAGAGCAGTCTTGGTGCTACCGATACCTTCCACTGTGGTAACAGCCATTCCATCAACTGCACACAATGGCAGCAAACAACCATTTGCAGAAAAATGTCTGATCAGAGTTAAAGTTCAACTTTGCTGATCACTTTGTCTTGGCCCACATGTCAACTGAACAAAGAAAGAACTTGGCGAATAGTGATCTGGACCATCCAAGCTTGGTTAATAATGTACACGTAAATGTACAGCTGTAGGAGGTGCTGGACATAATAATGGTTAGTGGGTTGGTCACTCTGAATCAAGTGGTCTAGATCTGGGTACTCGACAACGTTTTATACGGGGAGGCTCCGCCCCGAGGTCCAAACCCTTAACCCTTTTATATACCGTTTTTGACAGAAAAGGTAACCCTTTTATAAACCTTCCATAGAAAATGGTACCCCTTTCACATGCCTACAACAGACCCCTTAAAATACTTACAGATGAATCAGCCGTCAGGTGCGTCTGTTTGAGATATTTTGATAGGCCTCCCCCCCGGGGGAATTGTTACAGAAACCTCATAAACCATACCTGCGATCGACTAGCAACCCATTCAGGGGAGTAGCAAATTAGTTGCTTCATGCTAATTTGGAAATTGGAGTAAGTGCTAAACTTAATTATAGTAAGAGGCTGCTAATTTGACATAATGTTAAAATTTCATAAAGGATACTTGATCTTTTTATTTTCATGATCGTACTTGGAGACCATAACCGTGCATGCTCCACAGCCTCCCTCACTGCATCCAAGCTTGGTTCCTGTTAAACCCACTGAATCATTGTTAAGGTGCATAATCAAGTGATTCCCATTCTTAATAAATACATTATATGCACTACTTATCAAATCAACAGTATTAAAATAACATTATTCAAATATGAGCAACTTTGCCCCTTCAAGTCTTGTACATTACCGTCGATTTCACTGCTACGCGACCTTCGAAATCAAAACTCATCTGAGCGGTTTACAAAAGATTTCCGTCAATCATACATGTGATACCTTACATGGAAATGTTCGATTTTACCGCAAGTAAACACCTACCATATAAGGAATAACATGTATGATTGACGGAAATCTTTTGCAAACCGCTCAGATGAGTTTTGGGATTTCGAAGGTCGCGTAGCAGTGAAATTGACGGTAAATCCTATTTATGCACTCGTCATTGACCAATCAGAAGCTGCATATTTTGTTGAGTATATTATAAGATCTTTAATTTACAGATCCTACGTATACCAGCAGCATTTTCGTTCGTGGTCCTCTGCATTTATTTACCTAAAATAGAATGTTTTCCTACACAGGGTAGGTATTATAGGGTTTTTTTAGTTTTTTTTTTGTCCTAAACGGGGTCAGGGTTTCAAACCCTCAGATCAGTGGTATCTCTATACCCCAAACATGGGTCAAGTACCCCCCCCCCCCCCCCCCCTCGGTAGCTGAGAGACACTAAATACACACTTCCCCCTTTTTCATACTTGCTCTGTCCTTTTTAACTCGTGGATATGCGAAGCGTAGCTACGGGTTTTTGTGAGGACTCCGATATGCAAATGTGTCACTCACTCACTAAGGTGTAGACACTTTCGTAATTAGTCGTAATTAGTCGGCCCGAACTCGAGAGCGCTCGAGCCCGACGCCATATTGGAGAAGTAACCGCGCAAACACGATAGCTCGCATCGTGTCTGAGCGAACAGGGAGATTACAGTGAGTGGTCATTTTTCTCGCGTTTTTCGGACGATGAGCGAAAGTTTCAAGTTTCATTACTAATAACATTCCTCCGTCGTCTTCTAAGAAGAAAGGTATTTTTTTTTTTTTGAAACGACGGGTTGTCGAACTCTCGAAGTCCTGCTTCAGAACTCAGAACACTACCACTGCGCCACGCCAGCAGCTGTTGGGTTTGAAGGTGTATTCAAAACATATAAATGTATTTATACCCAGACTCGAGTCAGCGCGAGCCTCGCTGTTGTGTTTGCGCGGTTACTATTTCACTCAGTGCATGCATCGTGCCCAGAGCCTGTATTGTGGTGATTTTGTAGCACCATTAGGTGTCTTACTAAATTGAAGTGGACTTCGAATGTTTCGAACTAGTACTATGGCCAACTTGAAGGCTGAATTTCATGAGCCTCTGACTCGTCCGGGCGTTAAACATGACGAGGACATGAGCATTTGCTCTTCGACCCCTCAAGCTCACGGGGGTATATAAATTCCAGCTTGCTGGAAAGTGACCTGAAAATGAGTAAATCTCATGCTAATGTGGTAAGCTTTGATGAGAATGTGTCTTATTTGCTTTTGCCGACCTTGACAAACTTATGTGAGCGAAACGAACACATTCTTAATGAACGAAACAGCTATTGAAAACAGGACAGACATTGGCACAATTGACGAGTCCATGATGCGAAACCAAAGTTATGTGGCCATCCAGGACAACAAACATCGCTTGGAAGACTTGTGTACTGATTTAAGCTTAAATACTAGCAGGAATGGAGTTGAAGAAGTATCGAAACGGTCAAGAAGTAAGTCAAAGTTTACTGGTAAATATGGACGCGCCTGCCGTGACAGAGAACCATCGAGATTACAATGCAAGAAAATCAGTAAAATGTTCAAAAAAAGTAAGTCAAGTAGAAAACGTATTAAGCGTTATATCATGTACAATACACCACATTCGTCTGCAATGAAAAACTTTCTTTCCATCGATTTCCGAATTTACCTTGCCACTAGATTGTATTTCTCATACATCATAGATTGTATTTAATATTTCTCATAAGAAGTAGACCTGTTGGAAAAAATACTTGTTCAGCTTACTGTTGTATGACTCATGATATTTATATTGTGAAAACAAGAACTAATAAGCATAAAAATACAGATGTTAATGATCATTGTGGCTTGAATGACTGTTATTCAATAAAGTGTAATAAACAACAAGAAAAGTATTGTGTTTCAAGGGAAAAGGAGATTCACTGAAAGAAACGGAGCAGTGGTATTTGAAGTAAAAATAATATTTGCGGACTTAAATGTTTCGAAGTAAGATGAAAACAGTGCATTGGGGAAAAAATGAACAAGTATTTGTCCTTGCGTCATGCATAATAGCCGTAGGGGGGGGGAGGGGTACTCTGATTTTTTGGTATGGCAGTACCCCACCTCCCCGTGCAGGCAGCAAAAATTGCATGCACGGTATTCTGTGTTTTTAAAGTGCAACAAGCCCATATCGCAAAGAAAAATCAGGAATCCCTTAGTAATGCACATTATTAATCTATCTATAATTTCGGACACCTCTGGCTCTGTAGCCTTCTCTCAGGAAGCCCAATACTACAGTGAGTTAATGCAGGCTGTTGCTTTCGTAGGCACTTATTATCACATATATGATCTCTGGAACAGGCGGAAAGGTCCATAAACCTAACAAGTTAAATTTCTAACATCCCCTCAAGTATGTGTTTGTAATATGTGTACAACAAAAGCCGACGAACAAAGCCTTGCCTTTGTGAGATGACAGCAACCTCGCATTGTATACGACCCTTGTTTTAACAGGCTTTAATAATAGAACAATAATTGCAAGTTCACTAACATGTTTCATCTCTAGATTACTTTATCCACGAGTTGGCCATAGGTATTCTTTGATTCTTTTTTTTTTCCTTCTTCTTATGATTGTTAATAATTTATTGTAATCGAAATAAGTGTGAATAAAAATCAGGGGCACCCAACGACAAAATTTTCTTGTAGGTGTTGGAACGTCGTTTTTACGTTATAATTGTGCTTTTTGTGCAGTTTAATGGCTTATTTTTAATCGCTAAGAAAAATGTTTTCTTTTCGGATACGTTAGCTGAACTTTCAAACATCAGAACATTTTAGGGATTGAACTCTTATTACCCGAATTTACGAGCTGAATTTGCCTTTCCGAAAATCCTAGCTAACATTTTTTTTGTACCCAAAACGACATTTTTATCTCTCCGAAAAACAAAAGGCATTAATTTCCCCATATTACGAAAGTTTGAGATGACATTTCCCTAACCGAATATCTGAGGCGATTATAGGCCTTCCGAACAGATATTCCACCGAAACGATCCGTTGGGTGCCCCTGAAAAATGAACTGAACTGAACTGAACTAAATAAGTGGACCTGGTATGCTCTACACGGAGAGCTGAAAGGACTGATGAAGCATGACAATACAAGATGAATATTAAAAACTATATTATAAATTAGCGTTTAGTTTGCATATCAATCACATCTAATCGTAAACAGGCAGGGTCATCCTGGCGTGACAAGATTAATCCTTGGGCTACATCCGCCATGATCTCGGTATTGTTTGACGAAATCAGGCCGTATTTATAAATGAAAGATCGTCAAATCTCGCAACGACAATATAAACCCGAATGTTTGTCAGTGTTTCGCCGCTGCTACGCGCCACTGATCATGATCTACCAATGAAAATAAAACTGCTTTTGTGAAACACAAATCTTCGATCAGTGACGTAACGTAATATAAGAACACCGAATTCAGCGCAACTAAATTGTACAATGATATTTTGTAGTGTCAAAAGATACAATGGTTTCGCAGATATCCAAGCAAAGTCATCTCAGGTTGTGCTTTTGGCTCTACAACCTGCAAAGAAACGAGAAAATGTTGTGATATAAACAAATACCTTTGAAGAGTCAAGAGGGTTTATTTGTGTCATTGTATGTGCAGCAAATCGCCTAAAGGTTACGCAAAACATGGCCTCGTGAACGATATGACTGGAAAAATGGCACATGAACATTTCACTCAGAATAAACTGACATACCTTTCTGCCATTAACAAAGAACATAATCTCTTCGCTGGTCGAAGAAGGCATTTTGTCACTCAAATTGGTTGTACAAGACTACAAATTTACATGCATGAATGGAACCGAGCCGAGCGACACCGACTCGAATGACTCCACTGATTTTCCACCACAAATCTCTGGAATGCAAAGACAGAATAAACTACTCTTGCAATTTTCTCTTTTCAGAACTAAAAGGTCAACAATCGTTACCTCTTTTTACTGTGTATTCAGTAAATAGGAAGAGTCAAGAGACCAGTGATGAATTTTGCGTTATGGGATCAACAGATCAAGCCTGGATCAAGCTAAATCCAGCTGAAGAAATGAGCTAGCCAATCAGAACATTCGAACGAAGACAGAACACCGCTCTTCGTGGGGGGACCCAGTATATTTCTGTGTCTACCCTGGAGATACTCGCCCCTCAGACCATCATGAAACAGTACATAATATCCGCAGGCTAAATATTCGTGTGAGGGGCCCACAGTATAATTCTGTGTCTACTGACTCTACTCTGGAGGTATTAAACGCCCCTCGTTCGCGTTGGGCTTGACATGTCGGCGTTAGTGGGGAGCGAAGCGAAAAGACGCGCAAAGTTCCCTGAAGCGCGAAGATCTTCGCGTTTCGCGCGTTATGGCCGGGCGGTTTGAAAGTCTGAAAAAATTAAGAAGATTTACATGTAATTATGGAACTTGAAGGCTTGCCATAAACTTTTTTTAAACTCCTCTAAATTTTTCAAACACATCAGTTTTCTCAATATTGGCAACCTTACTAATTTCATCACGCTCTTCCCATTTCTCTTTCATTGCCAAGGTCAAGCCTGCGAACGCAGACGTAATTTCCGGCTCGGCAGGTGAAACAAGTGGGCGCTTTCCATTCGACCAAAAAATTCCGGTTTGAAATTCTGGAACATTAGGACAACCTCAAGAGGTATACCCAAATTTCCGAAACTTTTTTCCGAAATTTCCGGAAGCTCTCGATCTCGCGCGCGCGCAGGCTACAAGGTCACGTGATAAGTTCTACAAAGCCGGCTTTCTGCTTCGAGAAGCAAAATAAAGGGAAAAAATGGCCGCGTGTAATTGCCCCCCAATCTTCGGCCATTTACCCCTCTCACTTCATGACCCCTTACAGTCAACTCTCGTTATAGCGGACACCCTCGGGACGTAGTTTGCAGTCCGTATTAAATAGCGAGAGTCCGCAATAGCGTGAGTTATTTTCAGTCAAACCTCTACCGGCAAGGCGCGAGAGTCGAGAGTGGACTGTATTTCGTTTTCGCTCGACGAAGTAAGGGAAAGTGGCGGCCAGGAGCGATGAGAGGTATTCGCAAGTTGTGTTTTTCCTTTTTCTCTAGTTTTAGACTTTTAATATAATGTGCTGAGAGGAAGTGAACATTTTCTGTGTCCTGACCCATGTGCTCTCTGATTGGTGGGCAAAACAATGACCGAAGTATTCTAAACTGAACAGAGAATTGAAGTGAGAGAAAGTATTCCTGGTTCTGTCAGGTTCCAACGCAAAAAAAAAAAAAAAAAAAAACACTTTGACATAGTAGCAACATGACGACAAAGACCAAAAGACACACGTACATGACATAGGGAAAATGTCCTTCACCAGTGCGAAGCAAGGAAATAGGAGACGTCTGCACGCAGGCTACAGTGTAGCCTGCGTCGCAGACGAACTCAACAATGCTCAACCGCCGGTTGAGTTCGTCTGCGACGCAGAGGCCGAAAGGAGGGCCCTGAAGAACGCCCTGAAGGGGGGGGGGGGGGGGGGGTATAAATCCCATTTTCCCAGCCCAAATTTTGCCCAAATCCCAGTCTCCCAGCCTAATGCTTATCAAAATCCCATTCCCAACAGCAAAATTTGTGCCCCAAATGCCAGTCCCAGTGAACCAAATCCCATTTTCTCAGTGAAAAAATAGGCAAATCCCAGTTCCCATTTTACCCCTTCAGGACCCTCAAAATGAGACAACGAACAACAACAACAACAACAACAACAACAACAACAACAACAACTTTATTCAAGCATCCGATCAGACGTAGAGTATGGGAATCGACCCCATCGGTCGCCAAATCCACTCCCCACTTTCGCCCAGCAGTGCGGAACCAGTTTGTCAAAACGATGGATATAAAAAGTATTCTTTCGAAGACTACGAGCAGTCCCTCATTTTTCAGGATTTTTTTTTTTTCAGGATAACCAGTGGGCGCGCGCGAAATTCTATTCTATTCTACCTTGAGGACAACCTCGTTCCCAGGGTCTCTCATCTTCCAGGTTGCCTTGAGGAGATGCGACGCGGCAGCAAGAACAAATTATCCTTGAGAAAAATGAGGGACTGCTCGTAGTCTAATTATTTCGTTATCTGGTCTAGTTATAGAATTAAAATTAAAGTCTGTGTGAACTTGAAACAGCTACCAACTGATTCCAGACATTCCACAGTATTTCTCGTCTCAGCTGGAACGGAAAAGGCTTAGATATAAAGCTGTGCCAGGAAGTCTTGAAGAACGAACTGGCTGTTGGCCGGAGTGACTGTTTTCCTCAGATTCTACACGGCTCACGGCTCACGGCTCATTCAATAAAGCGTAAAACTGAAAAAGTTTCCGATTCATTGCCTGCGCCCTTTTCTTGGGTGTTTCCAAGTTTAATATGCTTTGTTTACATCTGAAAGTGACTCTGACATCTAAATCATGATTAATCAGCCCGGTAATGACGTCTTCGAACACTTTTCAGA
Organism: Desmophyllum pertusum; assembly: GCA_029204205.1. Lineage (NCBI taxonomy): Eukaryota > Metazoa > Cnidaria > Anthozoa > Scleractinia > Caryophylliidae > Desmophyllum > Desmophyllum pertusum. The sequence goes on from MU826355.1 coordinate 1,871,691, forward strand.
GTGATATCGGCTCGTTGCAAAATGGTGGTCACGGGGAAGATATAATCAAGGCTCGTTTGGAATTATTTATGTATAATTTGTCAATATTTCGTTTCCGGGCTTTTCTTCTTCTTTTTTTTTTTTACCGACCGACCGACCCACTTTCACGAGAGAGAGGCGGCGATGGGAAACAAAACATTTTATGGCGCCGGCCTAATTCTTCCACGCTCGCGCCATAAAAAAATAAAATAAAAGACAAAGAAAGAAAGAAAGAAATCGAGACTATTGACTAAGGCTATAGGCTGAAGCTCCTGCTGTTTTTAAAAGAAAATGAATACGTAAAATAAAACTGAATAGACGATTTGCAGCCGGAACAGCATTTTACTTTTTTATATGTCAATTGACAGACTTCCGGCTAACCTATTTGTCTGAACCACGAGGCCACTCGGAAACCTTGCACACGAGCGAGCAGAACTTGATCATGATATGATGGGTCCATGATTGAGACTTCCGTGAAACTACGTGACTCACTCGCCATGTGCACTCTGTCAGACTCTGTCAGACTCTGTCAAGACTCTGTCACTTTTTGTATTGTCCAGATTTTGGGAACGCCCCCCAAAGTCCAAACAAAAGTTGACCAAAAGCGAAGCCACAAGATCATTGAGAATCAAGAGGCAAAAAAAGGATAACGGAACCAAAAAGACTTCCTTTCATAAATATTTAAAAAGCTTGCAATATTGCTGACATCATAATCACATGCACGCGACACCACCCCCGCATGAAATTAGATGCTAGCCAGGGGTTGGTTTCTAGTGGCAACTGTTGTGTTAGCCAATCAGAGAGCAGCATGTCTAAATTTGGTAGAGAGTCATTGAAGGCCGCCCTAAAATGCTCCGTTTGCCTGCTTACGGTCCTCTTCGCAACCGCAACGATTCGGAAGCGTCGTCGAAAACGTTAGGGTGAAAACCCGACCATTTTTTTAAGATTTTACCGGACAAGTCGCCAAAATACCTCCCTTAAAGGAACTAGATTTCCCCCTCCCCATCTTTGACGGACTGGACCTGAAGCAAGAGCCTGAAACTTGCGTATACTCAGCATCATGTACACCCATGGATGTTCTAGATCTCTACGAGTCAGGCGAATGGTCAGCAGCGAACTCACCTTGCTCTGAGCTGTTCGAAGACGTCGATTTGAGCTCTGCTTCTGATCTGGACGAGAGCTGCACGTATCTGAACGACATCGCGATCGATTTTGCCTCTTACCTGGATCCCGCCACCCTGAGTACCAGTCCCGAAGATTTGACCAAGTATTTAGCCCCCAAGGAAAGCCACAAGCGTAGACGAGAAGTAGAACCATATTTACCCGAAGTAGAACAGGGCTATGCTCCTGTTAAGATTGTAAAAGTAGATTCCAAAGGTAATTCCCTCAAACCGGCTGTGACATACAAATCAACGAACCTGGCGAAGGACATCGAGAAGTCGAACAGGCTACCCTCCATCGCTTCGCAACTGAAGGCGCCGAAATCTCGCAGAGCATCGGCGGCCCAAAAGAAAGAGCACTTTGCGAAGGGCAGCAATGAATACCGGCAGAAACGAGAACGTAACAACATCGCGGTCCGCAAAAGCCGCTTCAAGAGCAAGCAAAAGTATGTGGAGACCCAGCACAAAGTTGACGAGCTAGCAGAGGAGAATACCCGCCTACAATCCAAGGTGGATTTTCTCACTAAAGAGCTCAACGTTCTTCGAAGCCTGTTCTCTACCACTGGTGCGTACAAGGACCCTGTAGTGAATGCAGCTCTCCTGTCGCATGGTATCCCGACTCCTCATGGACTGGTCGCCACCCGTTAATAAAATCCAATGGAACTGTTAACTGATTGTGGACTAAAAAAAAAATGTAGATCTCTGCTGAATCGAAATGATGAATGCGTGTAAAAACATCACAGCCCGAATAAATACAGATTGATCACAAACATGGACGTGTGTGGTTTGTTGCTTTTAATACTTGCGATGTTGCCGGTAAAGTAGGCTTGCTAATACGTTCAATGTCAGTGCCTTGTATATTAGTTCGTGTCTGTTTATGCTGAAACTACGTTTAAGACACTTGTGTGTGCATGCTTGAACGATCGCCGACATCTGTTTTAGCGAAATATTATTTCCTTGATCAAGAATTTTGCCTTGGTCATGGAGATATCAATTTGAGCGAATAAGCATGCATTTCGAATACTCGTCGCGCTTAATTATCGCATAATTTGCATTCGAGAACAACTAATCTTTTCCACAAGGATAATTCACCGAGAAATACGAATATTGCGCATGTTCTCGAGATATTGTAGAAACTTCCTTGATAGATTTTAACTGTGATATTGCCGGATTATGAATTGTTCAGTTCTCGTAGAGTCGTTTCAGCTCGTTTCAAAAGAGAACAATGGAAGGGATTTGTCTAGACTCGAGCCCCGAATGTCCCCGTTTTATTTTAAACATAGGTCACCACTTTTGTCCTACATTATCAACACGTCATTTAAATAGTTTTCTGAAATACTTTTTATAATCCAGCCTTTGCTCCAATTAAGAATTCTATCACTACAGAAAGTGAGTTATTTTGCCCAGCTCAGTCAATTGTTAATTTTGACATATTTACATAATCCTTTATACAATTTGCAAGCGACCTTATACAATTGTTCTATTTTTAATTTGCATGGCCTTTGAAAGTGGCTTTTCTTAGCAACTTGAGCATTGATATCAAAAGTTGCTGACCTGTATAAACGTTGCAATAACATTACAGAAATTTAATTTGCTCATAATTTATTTAGCATATCGATGCCAAAACCCTTGGGCTGGACAGCTGTGTGCTGTATGTTTGTCTTCAAAGACGTTTTGAAGACACTCAGCATTCATTTGGCGACCTGAGCTGTGCACTGAAGAATTTCTTGGTGGGATCCTGAAATTACATTATTTTGTTCAATGTCTACAACGTTTGGCATGTTTCGGTTTCATATACATGTACGAAGGAAAGAAGTTTGTGCAATTTTCTTTCAATTTTGAGGTGTTGAGGCAATTTTACTGTAATTTTTAAATAGGAGAGTTTTGAAGTACCATTGAAATAATTATTTTATTATTTATTGGACCAGCTTCATGCTGTGAAGGTCCAAAAAGTTTTATTACCCAGAGTAAACAGACGTGTCTCATGGTAATTCCTTTGCCAGCTTGGGAGGCGTCTGAGATTTGACGATAGCCTCGCATGTTTTTTCCCTCTATACTGCGGATTCTCAATAACTTTTTATCGACCATTGCATTTCAGTATACAGGCGTAGCAATGTGGCACATGGCAACTCGCCTTAAAATTTGTTACAGCACTCCCTCACAGGTGTTACGGGTTCAACAGAAAACACTGCCAGCTGAAATAAAAGGGTATCTGATAGTCTGAAGTGTCTTTCTCGCCTGGTCCCCACGGGGGAGGGGGGGGGGGGGGGGTGGGGCAAGAAGACAGCTGACACTACAGACTAGGTGATCAGACGAAACAAGCAAATAAAGAACCGATTAATTTATTTAACAAATAAAGAAGCCAAAACCATGTATTATGCTGTCATAAAACACGACGGGAATTTGAGAACACGAGAGAAATTTAGAAAACACGAGCCGCAGGCGAGTGTTTTCTATATTTCTCAAGTGTTCTCAAATTCCCGGAGTGTTTTATGACAGTATAATACATGGTTTTGGCTTCTTTATGTGCTTTAAAATATAGATTTACGCGCGCGAAACGATAAAACACGCTTTTCTATGATTTATACTCTGATAAAACATGGTTTTTAACCAATCAGAGCGTGCAAAATTTTCAGTCTATATTTTGAACTACTATATGGCAAAACTTCACGATCGTTTCACTGACTGACACTTGCCAACAACAAGTTTCTTCATCTGTAATCTATTTTTCAAAACAAAGCTAAGTAAACCGGAAACCCATCCATTGCACCAAAAAGGTGCTGTGGCTACACTTTAATTTTCCACTAGCCTCTTCAATTTATTGGTAAATTATTTTAAACCTTGGCCACCCCTCTAAAAGATTTAATTAACTGGCAATTCATAAAATGTGTATAGCAAAATGATATTTCATTAATATTTAATGATATATTCATAAAAAAAAACAAGCTACATACCTGTGAACATGTCGGCTCATAATATTCTATTAAAGAGTGATGACCATGTACAGTCCAAATATGAAATGCATGGCATGCTGTGTTTGTTTTGAAAATGCCACATGTGACAATTTTATTGGTGGTCATTTTGTAAGGATCTGTCAACAAGCTTTGTAGCTGCTTTTGTTTGAAATGAGACTTAGATTTTGGCTAATAACCAGGGTCTCAATATATTTAACCTAAAATCAGGCCCTCCTCTAACCTTGGGGAGTTGCTCGAAGAAACCCTGATTGACCTGATTGCAGGTACAGTATAAAATTATTTTGATCAGTAGGGCTGCAACGATTCACCAACCCTTCAATTCGATTTTGATTATTGCCTTTTCGATTTATTTCGATTCGATTATGCAAATTTCTCTTTATTTCTGCAGTGTCTTAGAATTATCTGCTCCTAAAATTGGTGAGGAAACCCTGAGTTCAGAACCCTTTATCAAGGAAAATTCATTGATTCATTTCAAACATTAATTTTTATTAATAATATATTTCTTATCAACTCCAACTGATTACATTCTATTTCAGTTGTTGCTAAATAACTCATACAGTCAAATTATTGTCTTTTCTGATACCAAAACATTCTCACAATAACTATTAAAAATACAATTGCCTGAGTGTCCTTTCCTACCCTCTCATGTTAATTCATGATAATTCATGTTAATTCATAATACAGTAAAAACCCGCAAGTAAGAACCTAGTTTTTAAGAACCTGTTAGGCTAAAATTTGCCAGTTAGACCCCCTCTATACAAATAATAATAATAATAAGAACCTGTTTAGCCTAAAATTTGAAACAGGTTCTTATTTTCTAAAATCTATATAAAAAAATGTGTACACTGCGTCAATTATAGTCATTTTTACATAAATACTTGGTATTCAGATTTTATATAAGGAATAGGCTGAATACCACTAAATTCTATTAGCTACAATGTAATTTTTTTCTTCAGAAAATAAGAACCTATTTAAGAACCTAAACAGCCTAAATTTGTGCTAATTACCATTTATGTAAGAACCTGTTTAGGCTAACTTGGGAAAATGCAGGTTCTTACTTGCGGGTTTTTACTGTAATTCCTTTCTAGAAACAAATAGTCAGAATGAATCCAAAAAGTGAAAATATTTCATATACTTAAGAGATGATGGTTTAGTGGATACACAATGAGAAAGATATTATTCTGTCAGTGGTTAGACTGCAAAACAGTCGTATTTTCTGCGTTGGTCTGTCAAACAAATGCGCACAGTCTTAGAACGAAAGGTCTGGAGCGAGTGTGAAAACGGAGAGTGGAACTGGGGAGAGCTGCTGAGGCTCGCGCGCTTCGCACGTGAGGGAGGATCCACGCTTTCGGCGCTTGCAACCAGCGATTTAGAGAAAAACGACTGTTTTGCAGTCTAGTAAGTGGTCAACACAAGCTATACTCAGAACGTTCTCCCAACAGGAGTTGAACCTATGACCTTCCACACACCAGTAAGAGCTGTAGATCAGTGGTAGAGTGTACAACCGGTGTGCAAAGGTCATAGGCTCGATTCCTGTTGGGAGAACTTGGAATTCTTTTTCCGAGTAGCTTGTGTATCTGACTGAATAATATTATATTTCTTATTATTATAAATCTTTCTGTAATAAAATCTAAGATTTTATTAAAGCACTGCGCGGCAATGCAAATATAGCCTATAAGAAAAATATCCCTAGTTTACAAGTAATAATATTTATTGATTGGTATACTACAAGCATGCAAAGAGTGAGAGCTCTGAACTGAAGTCACTGATGAACATTACGGGTCCCAATCATCGCTAGCTGCTGAATGCACAGAATCTGTGCGATCACCCCTTGGAGGGGCGGGGATCATTGCCGAGATCTTGTCCATAGCAGATCCTCCACCCCCTGATGCTTCTGACGACCCTTTGCTGGACTCGCCTTTGCTCCCTGAGATTCCCTTACGACGCATGGACAGTTTGGCAAATAAGTCACCCATGAGATCACCTCCACCTTCACCACTCGCGGCAGACTTCTCCTTCTCTGCTTTCTTCTTCAGTTTCCTCTCTTTGACGTTGCGTAATTTAGCGCTGCCCTTACCACCTGCTTTGCGGATGGATTCCATTAAGTTGGCTCTGCCATCTGTCGCAACTGTTGCTGGGACATCACTCGGCGCAGCTGCAAATGGAACAAAAAATATTCAGTCGTTCGCTCGCACTGCATAGGAGGAGGGGGCAAAGCGAAGATGGGTACAAGCCTTTGGAGGTAATTAACATGCACGATTTTCAAATGTAAAACGTTACACCACTGTTGTTGTGTGTTTGAAATTTAGATAGCACATTCGTAACTTGGTACATCTGTATACCATCATTTCATGAAGAGTTCAAGACTCTCCATATCGTTTAAGAATCTTCATTCTCTCGGTAGCAATAAGTCCTTCTAGCTTTCTAACATACTTCTTGTTCTGCGAAGTCCACAGCAACTTGCATGGAATTGCCATTCCTTCTCGTGTTTGCGTGTCTCAAATGGCAAAAACTTCTTTATTTCTCCTTCTGCTAATTTTCCTTCACTTTTGTGCTTTTCTTTTTTTTAACCCAAAAATGAGTTGATAGTTTAGGGTGCGGCTTATGCGAAGGTGCAACCTATTCGTGGGTATTTACGGTATATTTTAGGCTACTGCACCTCAGGAACATACATGTAAAACAGCACGCAGAAAACAAAAGAACAGAGACTAACATTACTTACCCGCTGGAGGTCCGTCTCCTGGAGGAGGGGGTGGGGGTGGGGGAGGTGGTGCTCCAGGTCCTGGAGGAGGTGGGGGTGGAGGGGGTGGGGGTGGAACACCAGGTCCAGGAGGTGGTGGAGGGGGTGGGGGTGCTGGACCAGATGATGGTGGGGGAGGGGGTGGAGCTCCCGCTGCCTTTGGTACAGGTACTTCCTCCTCTATAACATCTGGCAAGTCAGGTATGTTGGAACCAGGAAGTGATGGAGCTATTGAGGGACCAAGCTCTGCACTGTAGAGTAAAAAGTAATAGCATAAACATTACAATGCCGCTGAATGGAGGAAAGTCAGGAGATGTGAGGATCCAGACGGCTCAACGGTGCTGGCAATGAACTCTGGTTTCTGTAGGAGTATTGCTATTCCTCTGGATGGGATGCCAGACCATCGCAGGTTACCGCCCCCCTCCCCCCACCATTAGGATATGTCAGGTTGCCCTAACAATTTGCTGGTTCCCTGGGTAAAGAGAAACACTGTGAAAGTGAAGTGTCTTGCCCAAGAACACAATACAGCAACCTGGCCTGCACTTGAACCCGGAACTCTCGATTTGATCCAGGGTCCAACGCATGCACTAACCATTAGCTTGCTGCATCTTCCTAATAAATTATTGTACTATAAAGGTAAAGCCGCACTTGGGCCAAACTGGCCCACACTGCCGCAGCTTATCCCGGTTTCCATAGCATGAAGACGACTAGGAGTATTGCTACTCCCCCTGGATGGGATGCTAGTCCATCACAGGTTACCCCCAGCATAATGTCGCTGGTACCCATTTATACTCCTGGGTGGAGAGAGGCACTGTGAGAGTACAGTGTCTTGCCCAAGAACACAACACAATGACCCTGACCAGGGCTCGAACCTGGACCGCTTGATCCGGAGTACAACGTGCTAACCACTAGGCCACTGTTTCTCCCACTAATTTATTATTATTATTATTATTATTAACACACTAGACGAGAGGTTGCAGCAACGCCTAGTGTGTCCCGATCTTAAAACAAGCTAGACCTCCTTACTTGTAAGACAGATCATCAGCAATCCCTGGGAGATCAGGCAGATACACTGGGACATCAATTTCAGGGACATCTCCCAAATTAGGTACATAGAAGTAGTTCTGCGCTGTCATTCTATCTATTGCTTCTCCCTGAGTGATCGAGATAGGTGCAGCACCAATGTCTTCCTCCTCTTCTTCAATGTTACTCCTTGTTTTGGTGACTGCTCCAGCAAGTGGATCCAACATCACATATTTCTTGTAAGGATTTTCAGTAGTGTTGAAAAGCAACAATGAACTCACAGAATGGAGATTCCTTGGCAGTGATCCGAGCCCTTCACCTTTCATTTCATCTTGTTTCTTCTTGATATTCAGGTGAACGTTGTAGAACTGAAGTTTTTCCTTCAGCGTTCGCTCATCAACAGGAGTAAACTTCGATTTGAGGTGGTATGTTTGACGTTTGATTTCCGCCAGTTCACTCTCCTCGGAATATAGCGTTTTATAAGGCTGAAGCTTCTCGGGAGCCGGGTATTTTGCGCTGGAGAATACTCTTGTAGCCTTCTTGATTCCCTTGATTTTATCAATTCGAGCTTGCGCTAAATCTGCGCGGTGATTTATCGCTGCAAGCCGTTCCTTGTTTTCTGCCACACGATTACTGATTCGGGAAAAAATATCCTTGGATACTTTCTCTAAATATTCCAGTGAATCCATTATTTGGTGTATCGATTCTTCTCGTCGAAGACTCGGTAAAACCAACGGTACACTGTACGTTTGGACGGGCATTGTGGCGAGTTTCCACGAAGAAGATACACGTAAATAACAAACTATTAATCCGCCATTTTAGAAAGTCACATGATCTATGGATGGACGAGGAAATCTGGGAAGAGTCATGTTCTATTTTAGGACATACCCTCCCCTCCCATCAGGTATATAAGTGTTACTAAGAGTAGGGGGTGAGGGGGGGATTTCGATAGTAACCACTGTTTGTGGTTGTGCTACTCTGGGGACCAGATATTTTTTTCTCGCACTAGAGACTTGACCGGGGCCAGAAACCGAGAAAAAAGCCTCTGGCACCCAGGGTATGGTTGTGCCCAAAATGCAATTTTTTTGTTTTTTCTTGTGTTCAAAAATTTATATTGGCAACCACATCTCCGCTTTCAAGATGGCAGGTGGGCGTGAAGAAGACCAAGACCCTGGCAAACAGCAGATCACGTGACCACAAAATTAGCCAATTGTGAGCACGTCACCATTTTGAAACAATCAAAATCTCCAAATATTTTTGGAGACACGTGACCTGCTGTTCGCCAGGGTCTTCTTCGTGCCGCCATTTTGAACACCAAGAAGACTCTGGGGATGAGGTTGAAATATTGGGACTTCCTTCCATTTCTGGATTCCCTTCGACAATGGGCTCCTGTTTCGACTTAATATAATTATTGTCTGACAAAAAGCAACATTACTGGTACGTTCACCATGTTAGAAACGTGAAGCAATCTGGGGCGAGTCGCATCTCGCAGTCGCTTGTGGGACCGTTACTGGAGACGCGTCATCAAGCTGGCCGCCATTTTGCCCCACGTAATGGTCCCACAAGCGACTGAGAGATGCAACTTGCCCCAGATAATTTGCTTCTCGTTTCTAAAGTGGTGAATTGGATATTTTGTAGTGTAAGCCTGCAAAAACTTCCCAAGCCTGAAACAATTTGACATATCCTCCCTCTAGCCGCTAAAGCGGCCTTCACACGACAAACTAAAGTTGGCAAACTTAAGTGTTGGCAAATTCCAAAAAGTTGGCAAACTCATGCCTTCACACGTCAAACACGCCAATTTGTTCCTCTATTTTCTTTTGCTTGTTTTTTTTTTATCTTTGTAGCCTGGAGACGAAATGGCCCACAAAGCCGGACAATTGTGAACCTCGTCAATAGATTTACGTAAACATTGCTTCACGCTCAGTCGGTCGCCGGTCGCTCGTCCGCCATTTTGTGAAGTGTCACGCAAATCATGTGAATAGAGCGTGAATTTTGATTGGTTGAAAGTTAGCAACACACATTTGCCAATCGTTCACACATCAAATACGAGTTTACCAACACAAAAAAGTTGGTGAAAAAGTTGGCGAGAATAGAGACAAGAGTTCTATTTGTCGCCAACAGTTTGCCAACATGTTTGCCAACTGTTGTTGTGTCATTCACACACGCCAACTTGAGTTTGCCAATTTTAGTTTGTCGTCACATAAGCTCACAGAATAATTTTTATATATTATTTAAATTATAAAAAAAAAGGATCAAAGCAACAAAATTTCCAATAAAGTTATATTTTGATACTTCAATAAAATTAATGTTTTTATTTACATCTGTCTGTGAAGCAAATAATCTATTTACAAATTCTTAGTTTCCTTGCAGGTTGTAAATATCCAAGACATGACATGCTATATGTAACACAAACTTGGTATTCTCCTCAACTCAATGTCATCCTTTGTTCCAATTAACATTTTGATTGGTTACTTTTCTTCAAACTGGCGTGCTTTGAGTAGTCGCACTGTAAGCCAATCAAATTGATGGATTTGATAGCAGGCATTCGCATCCATATATATAAAACTATCAATTGACATTCAAATCCTAGCTATTAACTCACTGTTCTCTAAAAATAGTACAGATTATTTCCGACTCGGAGCTGACTCGGACTTGGCTCAGTCAACTGGTATTGCCCAGTAAACTCTCTTACATGTACAACCTTATTGTGGCATGAGTGTGTGTTTCGGTGAATTGAGAATATGTAATGTGAAGAGACTATGTCCATGGTTGCTCCAAATATAACCACCAAGGTTATGTAGATCAATTATTTGCGGAAACTGCTCCGGCTCCAAACTTCAATTCTCGTTCAAACTGTTCTGCATTCAAAGTTCCATCGATGGCTTCACAATTCTCATTAAACACAGAATAAGCACTTGGTTCCCATGGTTTCCTGGTGCCCACTTGCATGCTCACATACACCCAATAAAACATCGAAATAAAAAAGAACACAGTTCCAAACTCTATTTGAATGAAGAAGCCCCAAAGCAAGATCCAAAAGATAAATTTTAAGAGCAAAATAAACCAAAACCACATTTTCTCATTCTTCTGGTCTGTGTCAGTTGTATTCAATCCAAACCATGTTGTAAAATTGCTCATTTTTATCCCTTGAAGAGAAAAAGAAGGCTTCCACATGCTCTTTCTAGTCTCTCTGTACTTCTCAGCTCTACTAGCACGGTACTTTTCCAAATCCTTGTCCATGAAGCCTGAATTATAACTCAACAACAAATATAAAGTCCATTTGCTTGCGTGTCATCCGCCATATTGTTTTGCACTACATGATTATTCAGGATTATTACACCACGTTCACTTCTCTTATAGAATGACTGCTGGCTAAGCGGAACGATGACTCTTCCTTCGTGTGAATTTCCAGACACGAGTTCAAATTTTCTAACGCAGTGCGTGATTGGTTGAGTCACGATCCTGTGTAAAAATACTTGACAAATATACCAATCAAATCTGTCGATAGATACTACAACGTATTGCATAACTTTAGTTCCCACTCTCTCGCGAGATTTACGCAATTTATAATGGCGGGAGGGAAGATTTTATGCATGTGACAAATTTTGCCGGCCGAATAACAAGAAGACTTGCAACTCGACTCAAAAACAGCGCTGTTTTTTCATCTTCCAAAATGCCTCCGACAGTAAAAGCAAACGATCATATTATCGAGCCAACAGGTAAGGCTACACTTCACTTTTTAAAGCTTAAATTCAATTTTACACAACGATGTGTCAGACCGTGATCTTGATCGTATGTATCGCATGTTCTGAATCTTGTATATCGTGATTTCTGTTCAGATGTGGCTGCAGAAATAGAAGCAACGTTAAAGAAGAGAATAATGATTCTCGATGGTGGAATGGGGACTATGATACAAAGTTATTACTTGGAAGAAGAAGATTTTAGAGGTAACATGCTTTATTTTTGCATAGATTCGCCGGCGCTGTTGTTGTAACGCAGCAAGTAGCGTGCACATGTGTGTATGTTTCGCAACTTGTTTGGGAACCTTACCTCGAATATTTTAAATGATTATTATCTGGACCTTTTCATTTGGTTTCATAGCCTCGATCGATCTGATCATTTCACTAAAATATGCTTCAATTTTTATAACGTGTTAGATTTATTATTTCACTCGTCTGTTTATGTCACGCAAGTGATAGTTTTGCATATAAATCGTCCAGTAAAACTACTTCACGTATTTTATTAAACTCGTACATTGATAGATATGTGGTGAAGTACTGAAAAATTAAATGTAGGTTAAGTTAACTTGAATATTTATCAGTATAAACTACTATTATGACAATCTACATGTAGAATTATACAAGTTGTCCCCTTAAATAAATACAACTCCCTTATAAATAAATAAATAAAACTCCCTTCAGTGCAATTTAGTAATCACACGGCATTATCAGATAGGTTTCATCAACAATAATTTTATTGCAACCTCCAAAGCCCTGGCTAAATTATCAAACATTTTCATCCATGTGCAAGGAAACGATCATATTATTGGTGAATTTTTTTTCATCCACATTTACATTACCATTTATTTGCCTCCATCTATATGATGATTCTTCCAAATCGGTCAGCGATCAAAGGAAAAATACAATAGAAAATAAAACAAATAGAAAATAATAATTTAGAAATCATTCAGTTGGGTGATAAATTATGCCCTGCTCGTATAAATTACATTTTGTACAAACACATCTTTATTTCCATGTTCATCTTTTATTACAGGGGAGGAATTTAAAAATCATTCACACAACTTGAAGGGAAACAACGACTTTCTCAGTTTAACACAGCCTCAAATTATTGAGGAGATTCATAAGGTATGGTTGACCAATAATAATAATAAATAATTATTGATCGCACTGTGTGACAACTGTGGCACGTTTTTGGATGTCATTTATGGCGTAGAGCTTTTTGTAGACTTCTAAAACTGTACGGCAATCTTTTTTATAACACTGTCCCTCTTTCCATTTTTCTTACATTAACTCTTCACAACTGTTGCACTAATTTCAGAGTTGTTGCCATGGATACCTACATTCTACTCAGTAATGTGGCTCTTGCTATTGTCATCTAGAAAAATCTCTTAATTTGCTCAGCCAGGCCTCATCCACGGCTTTGCGGTTTAGTCATGATGCCGTGTCCACTCTATGTTTAAGTAATAACTTTATCTACATAGTAATTTATAAACTGTACGCTTCTACCACTCTACATTTTAGTGCTTCTATGGCACAATGTTTTAGTAATAACTGGTCTGTATTATGAACTGTATGCTTCTACGACACAATGTTTTAGTATTAAATAACTGGTCTGTTAGTGTGTTATAAAATGTACGCTTCTACATTGCATGGCTCTACGTTTTAATAATAACTTGATCTGTATTATTATAAACTGGATGCTTCTATGGCTCTACGTTTTAGTATAACTTGATCTCAATTATGAAATGTACGCTTCTATGGCTCTACATTTTAGTAATAACTTGATCTGTACAAGGGTCATTACTTTCGGAACTTTGCGGTGTATTACTGTGCCTTTCAATAGCCAACTCTCTAACTGTTACTTTCTTCACTGCCGTGAATCATAATATTACGACGACAACCAACAGACCCTGAAAAAAGAAACAAGCAAAATGGATCGAAAGCCACCAATCACAGTCCACAGACATGACCTTTTGAACCCATTGAAGTGAACTTCTGTTTCCTGAGAGGTCCGCTAAAGTGATCGACGGCATCGAAAGTTCTAGATAGTAACCTGTTGCTGATGATCATGTTAGCTATTACATGTAATGTTATGTACATTTATTTGGATCAAACATTTAAATATAATTTTACTGTATGTGTTGCTAGGGTTATCTGGAAGCAGGATCAGATATTGTTGAAACCAACACATTCAGTGGAACCAGCATTGCACAGTCGGACTATGGAGCAGAAAACTTGGTAAGAAAATAATTTCCTCATAACAACTTGTACATAAAACGAACGGCGAAATGAAAGACACCGAGACCAACTGTTTGGCACAGAGAGAGGCTTTATTGAAACTAAACACGAACCGAATCTCCCCTCCCCTCCCCTCCCCTCCCCTCCCCTCCCCTCCCCCCCCCCCCCCTCCCCTCCCTCCCCTCCCCTCCCTCCCCTCCCCTCCCCCCCTCCCCTCCCTCCCCTCCCCTCCCCCCCCTTCCCCCCCCAAAAAAAAAAATGCGACAGAGGGCAGCAGCCTAATAGCAATGACAACCTCTCCGTCCGCCAGAAGGTTCGTAGGGTGGGAAAGAAACAAGAATCTTTGAAACTACAAAGTAAAACTACAATGTCGCAACTGCTACTAAAACTGTTCCGTAGACAAAGTGAAACTTGAGCTACAAACCACATGAACAACAGCGACCAATAAAATTCGGGAAATTAACTGTTTTGAGAGGGGCCGAAAACAAAACAATTTATTATAATTACACTAAAATTTAATTCGGAACATTGCATTATAATTGTACATTAAAACAATAATATTATTAATAATAATTTATTTCTGATTTTGTTGCTCCTGTTTTTCCTGTTTAGGTGTACAGGTTAAACAAGTCATCAGCTGAACTTGCCAAAAAGGCAGCAAGGAAGTTACAGAAGCCACAGGTATACCATGATTTAATCACTGTACTGTGCAATCCATGTTAATGTACAGATTCCCGTAAATAAACAGGCCATTTCCGAGTTGCCTTTTGCCTCTGTTTCAAGACGAGTCCGAGTCCAAAATGAGTGTGTATCTCTTGACTTTCAACGTACTTACTTTTACTGTAGGTGTGAAAAGATACGTGGCAGGTGCAATGGGTCCTACAAACAGAACACTGTCAATTTCACCCAGTGTGGAAAATCCAGGATACAGAAATGTCAGTAAGTATATACTGCTTACATATAACAGTGGGAGAGTGGTGATGTAACTGTTAACCTGTTGGCCCGTTGGACTCTGGTTTGAGAGGCCTGAGTTCAAGCCCTGGCCGGGTTGTCCTTATGTTGTGTTCTTATGGGCAAACACTTCTGATCTCTCCTGGGAGAATGAATGGATACCAGCAAATTGTTTCCCTAAAATAATTATTAATAATTTGTTTTGCAGCATTTGATCAGTTGGTTGAGGCATATGCTGAACAAGCCAGAGGACTGTTGGATGGCGGTAGTGATATCCTTATGGTGGAGACGATATTCGACACTGCCAATGCTAAGGTACATTTCATAATACAGTTGAATCTCTCTACAACGGCCACCCTGGGGCGGAATTAACTGGCCATTGTAGAGAGGTGAACGTTGCAGGGAGGTTTCAATAAGAGTGAAAAGTATGGATAGACGTACATTGGGACGAAAAATCCTGGCCGTTGTGGAGAGGTGGCCGCTATAGAGATGTGGTCGTTGGTGGAGGTTCGACTGTATGTGAGATGTTGTCAAGTATTAATAATTAAAAAAAAATTGTGAAAGGGGCTCTGTCACATAATTTGAAGTCATTTGTTAATTTGCAATGTATTGTAAGTAACATTCTTCATTATTAACCCCTGTTTCTGTATCATGATGAATTTCAGAGAGATTTCTTGCCTACAGGGTATGCATTGAGCAGGCATAGAGAGACGTCTGTTTACTCAAGCTGAGATACATGTACTTGGGAGTCTCAGCTCTAACTGAAAATAATTTTGTATTTGTTTTTGATTTTGTAGGCGGCTTTGTTTGCAATTGAACAACTCTTCGAAAAAGAGTACAAGCCAGTCCCAATATTTGTAAGTAACAATAATAATTAGAAAACTTCTACCCGCAACTGCAACTAGTAGCAATGTTGTCGTCCAGACAGGTAGAATTTTCTTTCCAGGAAAATCCCCGTACTAACCTAGGAAAATATTTTCTTAGCCTGTTCTGGATGCCAACATTGCTACGATTCGCAGTTGCGGGTAGAAGTTTTCTTCATTGACAGTTTGACTTTCGCAGTCAGGCAAGCCACAAAAATAGAATCATGTGTTTTTGAAACTGCAGAATGAAACAATGATACGTGAAGTGGGCTGAAAAAAACCCTTGTCCATAGATGTCTGGGATGGATAGTATATAGAATAATATAGAGCTTAATTTTTTGTGGAAAAGAGAAACAGTCAATTCAAATGTTAATCATTATGTCGTTAACATGCACATGCACAATGCACAACATGCATCATAATTTGTTTATTTCTCAGGTGTCCGGTACTATTGTCGACAAGAGTGGTAGAACACTGTCGGGTCAAACAACTGATGCATTTGTTACTAGTGTTTCGCATTCCAATCCCTTGAGGTAAGCCAGACATGTATTTAGACAGAGACTTGCATGTACCAAGCTTAATTCAATTTTAATTCTTACTGTAAATGTACACCCCCTGCCCCCCCCCCCCCCCAAAAAAAAAAAAAACTTATTTTAACATGTATTTTCAACTGAGTAAATAACTTCCACAATACTAGCATGTTGAATAAACTCTGACAAATCGAACACAGTTATTTTCAACTTTACCGTCCGACACTTCCAAAATATTAGTAAGACCCCTTCTCCCCTGAAAATAAGCTCCCCCCTCCCACCCCCCCCCCCCCCCCACATTTTAGATGCAAATCCCTCTGATATTTATTTAAAGGGGCACTGTCACAAGGACGCATGCGCCAGTCTCGCGAGTCGAACTTGAAAAGGTTGGGCTAACTTTTTCAAGTTTGAGTTGCCAAATCCAAAATGGCGTCGATTAGTGGCGGCGGCAGACACGGTGGAAAGCGTAGTAATTCTGGGCAAAAAAGAATATTCAATACCCCGACAAGAGACAAGAGGGAGTGGACGAAACCCCATAAACGCATTTATCTTGAAGATAACAGTTTCAAAACATGGCTTGAGGCGAAATTCGTTGCAGGTTACGAAGGATACAGTGATACGATACTGTCTTCGCGACACATTTGTTGTTGAGGAGACGTGTGATCGAAACAGATGTGACCTCAGCTGTGACCTCTCACGCGAAAATGTACAACACGGCTTTCTGTTCGAAAGGCTAAAAGCCGTTGACTACCCGAACGGTTAGCAAGCCGAACGGCTGCTACTACTACCCGTTCGAAAAAAATGTTCGAACTGCTGCCGCTACCCGTTCGAAAAAAATCTTCAGCCGTTCCAACGGCTGCTGCTAGCCGTTCAGAAAAAAATATTCACCCGTTCGAAGCTAAGCCAGGTTATCCGTTGAGAAAAAATATTGAGCAGTTCAAACGGCAACGGTTAATCGTTGAAAACTTATGTACGAATGGATAAATCTAAGCTTGGCTGTCAAAAGTGCGTTGCGTTACGGCCATTGCAAAAATATTTTGTATGCAAATCATGTTTCGGAAATACGTATGCGAACAGCGCACGCTGTTACAGTAATATTATGACTTTATCTGTTTTACATAATCGTGATTGGAAACAAAATAAATGCAAATATTTTCACTAACCGTCATTATGGAATGGCGGCCAAATAATTTATGGTCGACAGGAAGTGAGCAGTTTTCGCGCATGCGAATCCGTGACAGTGCCCCTTTAAGCCCAGCCCAAAATACATATAAGCCAGTGAACTTGTGATTGGCCGAGTGTCCAAAATCATTGTCTTTCTAAAATTTCAGAATTTTGTGATAAAATAATAATTTCATTGTTTTCTTTTGCTGAACAGCATTGGACTTAATTGTGCCTTGGGTGCTAATGAAATGAGGCCATTTATAGAAGCTGTGGGGCTGTGTACAACAGCTTATGTCCTCTGTTATCCTAACGCAGGTAAATTGTTACCATTAGTTCATTAACATGTCCATTTAGTTGGGGAGTGTGGTTGGGTAGGTTGATGGCTCTGGGAGGAGACTGACCAACCCACTGACTGCACGTTATGAGAAACTAGATTCATATCAAGTGACGATTCTTTACAGGTCTTCCAAACACTTTTGGGGGATACGATGAAACACCAGAGATGACTGCAGAACAGTTAAAGGTATTAAAACATTTTTATCTCAAGTTTATTCATTTGGATGTATTATACACAATTCAAAAGTGGGAGATGTGGCAGCCTGTTGGACTCTGGATCGAGTCGTCCGAGTTTGAGCGTTGGCCATGCAGGGTCCTTGTATTGTGTCCTTGGCATGGGCAGGACACTGAACTCTCGCAGTGCCTCCCTCCACTCAGGAGTATAAAATTAATGAGTATTGGCGAACTGTTAGACAACCTGACAAAATGCTGGCCTGGGGGTAACCTGCAATGGATGCTGGAACAATAATAGCATTATACATGTACTGATCATAATAAGTAGATTTTTGAAGCACCTTTTGTTAAATATGGTCTGTCTGTCAAAATTGCAGAATTTTGTGAAAGATGGACTAGTGAATCTGGTGGGAGGCTGCTGTGGTACAACCCCAGCTCACATCAAGTATGTACTGTACATTACTTTATACTAGATGTCTTTATCTGTCTTCATTGGTTGCTATAAACTGTGGAATGATGTACTAAATGTAACATCGCTAAAAGCAGTCGGGGGAACAAGTGCGGGTTTGGTAAATCTTCGTTTAAGATCTTCGAAAAGTTTAGGAATCTTTTTATCCCATCAGAAACTAGCGCGAGTACTCACGAGTACTCTAAAAGCAATCGTGCCAGCAAATACGTCATGTTGCTTAGTAACCTCGGGGACGAACACCGCAAGCTCAGTCCCATCTCGGAGGCGGGATTTTGTCATCAGCTGGTACTTGTTCCCCTGACTGAAAAGTATACCTGTCCACAATAACATAAAACCATTTACTAATAAATAATTTATTCACTTCTCAGACGATCAATATAACACAGGACATACACAACTCATTACGTCCTCGTAGCATAATAATTCAGTAATGACATACTCAGTATGTCCAGTGAAGGGGTTAGATTAAATAATTAATAAATATTTACAAAATTAATGTAAGAATACCTGTAGTTTTTAAGAACTGGTTAACTGGTTGTATTTCAGAGCAATAGCTGAGGCTGTCAAACCTTACAAACCAAGGACAGATACCAGAAGACCAGTTTTGCTAACGCAATGAATCTTTCAGGTGAGTTGTCACTTTTTTGACTGGAGTAAATTAGGCTCACTGATAAATTTTTTTAAATTAATTTTAATTTTTAATTAATAATTAATAAATAAATAAATTTTTTTGAATTATACCACCATCTCAAAATCTGAGCAAAAAAATTGAATGATTGTATGCTTTATTATCCATGATCAACTTTTCCACCAGTTGAAAATTATTTGACTTTGTACGTGACTGTATATCGAATTTTCAGGTCTTGAGCCAATGCGAATTACACCTGATACTTTATTTGTGAACATCGGCGAGCGTTGCAACGTTGCTGGATCCAGGAGATTTTGCAAGCTGATCAAGGATGGGAAATTTGAGGTAAATCCAGCTGCCATTAATCATACTGTGATAATGTTTTTGTAAATTATTTAAATTTAAACACGCTAAGCAGTACTAAACCACAAATTTTATCCCCTATAAAAGGTATGAGGATCATATCACCCTCATCACTTTTTTATATGGGAGTACCCCCTCCCTAGCCCCCCCCCCCCCCCCAAACCCTCCTCCCCCACCACTGCAGGCTTTTATGACTCATTTTAGAACTTTTAAAAAGTACCACACCTATATTTCCCTTATTTTAACCAGGCAATTGAAATATTCCTGGTTTTTTAACACAATACTCTGAACCCTGGAGGTGTACTTGTGCATAAATTGACTTTGTTTAATGGAGGTATCATGCACTTAACAGTCTTGCGACTGACAAAATAACGTTGCGTATGTTATAAAACAAAAATTATTAGCATGAAATAATGATTAATATTACAAGATAACTAATACCTTACCCACTCACTGTTAGTGGGAGATGCAGTTGCTTAATGGTTAGCGCGTTGGACTCCGAATCGAGCAGTCTGGGTTCTAGCACTGGCCAGGGTCACTGTGTTGTGTTCACTCTCACAGTGCCTCTCTCCACCCAGGAGTATAATAACTTTTGTATTGTAAATAGATCATGCTACTGTCAATAAAGAAAAGTAATCATGAAAAAAAAAAAAAAAATGGATATCGGCAACAAAATGCTGTGGTGTAACCTGCGATGGACTAGCATCCCATCCAGGGGAGTAGCAATACTCCTAGTCGCTTCATACTACTGAAACCAGGATAAGCTCCGGCAATGTTGGCCAGTTGTTGGCCCGAGTGCGGCTTTACATTACTCACTCACTGTTATTAATAATAATAATTATTAATGAATGTTTCAACTTGTGAATACTACACAGGATGCTCCTAGCCGTTGCCAAACTTCAAGTGGAAAATGGTGCACAAGTTCTGGATATCAACATGGATGAAGGCATGTTGGATGGAGTGTCCTCAATGTCAATGTTTGTCAACTTGATTTCGTCAGAACCTGAAATTGCCAAGGTACTGCAGCTGATATTTATTTTTAATTTTATTGAAACCTCTATATTTACGGTGTACTTCTAAATTCCAAGCAAGTTATGTTGAAATATGAAAATGGACAGCGCTTACACTGTTGTACTGTAAACTTGATGACAAAGATACGATATTAGAAATACAGTCGTGTCTCGCAGAACCACGCAAAAGTAAGGGTGGTTTGCATTTTTGGATGGAAGAGTAAGAGGTTTTCAGTTCTGCTGACATCTGTGTACAATTTACTCTGGCTGGTGAATCTGTTTTTAAAATACAATGTACATTATTCTGGACAGCAAAAGTCGTGTAATGCTGACCTCAGTTCTTGGCTATGTTTCAAGCAGCACATAATATAATTTAAATTTTATATTAATAACAACTTCTCTGTCCAGATGAAAATTCTAAAGGCTTAGGGGGACGGGTGTTGAATTTTTATGAAATGGGATGAAAGCTTAGGGAGGAATAAAATAGGAAACAAATTGGACACACACCACCATATGGACTTCCCCTTCCTCTCTTCCCCCCTCCCTGCTACCCCCCCCCCCCCCCTTCCCACTACCCCCACTCCCTACTCCTCCCTACCTCTCCCCTGGCCCCAAGATGAAAGCACTTAAGGTCGATAGCCGTCTAATTTGGTGTCCATCTATCAATGAATATTGACTAAAATTATTTTCCCTTTTCCCATGTCAGGTGCCTCTTTGTATCGATTCGTCCAACTTTGCCGTGATAGAAGCTGGGCTGAAATGTACACAAGGCAAGTGCATTGCAAACAGCATCAGTTTGAAAAATGGAGAGGAAGACTTTTTAGAGAAAGCTAAGATCATTAAACGTTACGGTGCTGCTGTGGTGGTCATGGCGTTTGACGAAGAAGGACAAGTAAGTGGTTTGAGGTTGAATGTAAACATAAACTGTACTTTTCACTCAATCCGCGAACAAGTTATTTATGATGGAACCATTAATCAGGCCACCAAAATCTTATCATCTCAACAACTTCATACCTGAAATAATATTGTTTTCCTTTTTATAATGGTAGTTCTCAACAATAATTTTGAGAAACAAAAACTTATTTTTACTGCTGCCTGGTTAGCTCAGTTGGTTGGGCGCGAGAGACTGCAGAGTTGGAGGTCGCTGGTTCGAATCCTAACCAGACCACTAACCAGCGCCTTAAAATAACTGGTAAGATCATGCTGGCTGTGACCTTGTCTCAGTTCAGATGATCGCGTTATTGGGCGGTGACATTAAGCTGTTGGCCTAGTCTCCTTCATTCTACATGTCAATACGAAGGGGATGTAAAAGAACCCACAACTCTGTTTGAAAAGACTATTGGCTACATTCAGCTACTCTGTAAATCCGAGGGTAAATAAACATGATGTATGATGTAAACTGAAATACACTACACATATTCTATTAACCCATGGGCTTTTTTTGGGAGAGTGTAAAATTTATTACTCAAGATCAAGGGTTTTTTATGTTAAATATAAAATTATGATGATTTTTCAGATGGGAGGATAAAGGCTATTCTTAGCAATTCTTTGTTTTCATCTGACGTCATCAAAATTCTAAAATCGAAACTGTTAATCCTACAAAGCTATTCTTTTTATATCTTTTAGACATGGAAATCATTAATCTCTATGCAAAGTTTGGTATCGATCCAGTGATTCCTTTTGGAAATAAAGCTATTTGAAATTTGTGATGTCCCAGATGAATTTGTTTCTGAACTGTCACAAAAACGGATATTTTATTATCATTTTTACATTTTCAGACGTGATAATAATTTAGAAGTGATGTCTAAACAGATCTGAAGTGAAAGCTAATGATATTGACGGTAGAATCTACTCTACTTCTTGTGCAATTTTATGGCGGCCATATTTGTGCCCCTCTGAAGGGCACAAACATGGCGGCGGCATACTAAATACTGTAATTTTCGGAAAATTAGTTTGGCAATAACTCGGTTATGAAAAACGCTACAAAGCTATAATTTGGACAAAACGTTTCTTTCTTCCAGTTCTTTTACCTGTTAATTTTCTGATGTTGTTCATGCAAGCAAATGGTTTTTGTAATGTTGATGAAAACCACCAATAGTTGATTCTTCATTGTCATTATGTTTCCTTCAGGCAGCAGACATGGAAGACAAGATAAAGATCTGTACACGCTCCTACAATTTGCTGGTATCCAAAGTAAACTTTTAATCCTAATGACATCATCTTTGACCCAAACGTTCTCACTGTTGCGACAGGAATGGAGGAACATAATAACTATGGAAAATACTTCATTGAAGCTACAAGAGTTATCAAGGTTGGAGTTTTTTAACTGCAACGCAGCATTACACTAGATGCACTCTAGAAGAGTACAGTCAAACCTCCGCTAACGGACACCTCCCATAGATGGACACCTCTTGTAAAGGGGACACTTGGTCATGTTCCCAGCTGCATACACACTACATTATTTTTTAACGTACCATAAGCACCTCTCTTAAAGGGACACTGTCCTGATTTTAGCATGATTTGGGGAAGCTCAGAAACACATCTAGATCATAGGAAGTTGAACAATAATGGTTTGATTCTGTAGAATAGCACTCGACAAATGACAGGAACCCATTATAGGAAGTGAGGATAACAAACGACAGCGAGGATGGAAATGGATTGCAATATGGATTTTTGAAAAAAAACGTCAGGATGTCAGTTTTTCAAAGTTTCAAATTTGGCTCGCAAATCTTTGAAATTTTGCAAACATTTTGTTGCAGTATGGAATTTATTGAAGAAATTGCTTTTTATCATTTAGTTAGAGTTTATTAAGTTGTTATTTCATAGATTTAGGGACCATTTCATGCATTTATAACAGTTTTGAGCAAATATGCCGGACAGTGTCCCTTTAAGCAGACACTTTTTCTGGTCCCGAGGGTTTCTGCTTAGAGGAGGTTCGACCGTACCAAATTATTGTGGAAGATTGAAACAACTAACTTTCAATAAATAAATGTTGTAATAATGATAATAATTATTGATTTCTGTTTTTTCTTTTAGCAAACTCTTCCTGGTGCTCGTGTCAGTGGAGGTCTTTCCAACTTTTCTTTCTCATTTCGTGGAATGGAGACAATAAGAGAAGCTATGCACAGCGTGTTCCTGTACCACGCTATTAAGGTTACTATACAACATACTCAAAAGTTAGAAAAATATATTGCCATACGTGCAAATATACTTACTCGATTTAATATGAAATGGAAAGATTTTATGCAGTAAATATATCAGTATTTAAAAAAAACATCAGGAATGTACGTAATTGTGCCTTGTATAATAATAATTATTATTATTAGTGTAATCTTATCGTAATAATAATTATTGTAAAGTCTTGTAACTGCAACTTCATAATAATTGAAGGGCGTGCTGGAATAAGGGCATAACGACAATAGAATTCTATTGTTAATTATGCCCTTATTCCAGCATGCCCTTCAATTATTGCTTTCTCTTTTATCGTAATTTATTTTAAGCGTAACTTATTGTAATATTTATTGTAATATTATTGTAATATTTATTGTTACTTATTGTCTTATTTAGTAGCGAATATTGTAATCAAGGCTATATTTAATGTAAGTTCTGTCGGTGTAACTGTAATGCATAAATAAATAAATTAAAAAAAAATACAACATACTCAACAATTCTGTACTTTTGAAAAAATTATTCCACGAGTCTGTGATAAATTATTTATAATATATTAAAATTAATTAAATTAAACACGACTTCAGTGCAATGACTAAAATGTCAATGTCTTGATTGTAGTTGTTTTTCCTTTTTTTTCTTTTCCATTTTGTAATTAATAGGAAAAATCTGATTTTGTTGCAGGCTGGTTTGGATATGGCCATTGTCGATGCTGGTAATCTCCCACTGTACGATGACATTGAACCTAAATTGCTGCAGTTATGCGAGGATCTACTGTGGAACAGGGATCCAAATACTACAGAAAAAATGCTGCAGTATGCACAAGTATGTCACATGTGATAAGTCAGAGTAACTATATAGCTAAGTATAGGAAACAGGTGAAACACCGGATAGTTTAAAAAATGCATAAGTTACGATTAGACCTTGTGGTCCCAGCCATTTCTGAAGATGTTGACCTGAGATGTTTTCACATGAATAACAAAACTTGGATTTAACAAATTCCCTCTTACATGGTTGTATAACAAGTGCGTTCCAGTAAAACAGCCAAATTTATTGTAAATTCATTCGGATATAACAGAAATTTAAATTCAATCCAATGAAATGCTCGTGCTTTGCTGCATAAATCTAACTAGACACGAAAGTGATAAAAAACGTTATATTTGGTTTGTTGAGATTGGCGTGTTGGGTATTTAAGTAACGAACATGTTTTAAAAACCTTTTTTAGTCCAAAAGCAGTCAGTGAAATGAGAAATGAAATGAAAATAATGAATATGATCATCGAAATGAGTAATAATACCAACTTTGGAAGGCAAAGACTTTTTTCTGAACTCCAAACCTACATGTATTTCTGATATTCTTCTGAATATTTTGTGAAACAAAGGGACTGGGAAAAGGAGCAAAGAAACAAGTGGTCACAGATGAATGGAGACACGGCAATGTGGAGGAAAGGCTCGAGCATGCCTTAATTAAGGTAAAAAAAAATGTTTTTTTGCTTATCTTTTTCTAATATGGATAAACTCTCTCTCTTTGCATTTTGGTCCATACTCAACCCTTCACCTGAGATTCCACCTGACAAACTCCATACTGATGATGTAGCTCTACATAGATCTGTGTAATGTCTCTGATTGGTTGCTACTTGTGTGCGAAAATTGAAACCTGAGCAACAACCAATCAGAGACACTACACAGATCTCTTAGAGCTACGTCATCAGTATGGAAATTTTCAGGTCGAATCTCAGATGTCTCTTTAGCGGCGAGGGAAGAAATGAGCTCTTGAAGAGAGACGACTGTTTACTCGGCTACTGTGCAATTCACAGTGTAAAACTGTATTTCAACCTCAGCAATAATGTGTCTGTTAGCCATATTTTTTTTGTAGCAAGAACTGCTGCAGTAAATGACAAAAATAATGTAGTGTGTATAATGTAACTTTTTTGGATTCCATAGGGAATCGACAAATTTGTGGTAGAAGATACTGAAGAAGCGAGACAATGTTTAGAGAGATATCCTCGTCCATTGAATGTGATTGAAGGGCCGCTTATGAAGGTACGTCTTGTCTTGCTTGTAGTTTTGTAGTTGACTATGAATTCTCTATCTCTTGCCTCCACCCAGCTCAGTCTTTTGAAGTTTTGATAAAACTGCATCATTTTAGTGTGAGACACATTTTGTATAATTCATATATTCCTCTGTTTTGCTGGTTTTGCCAATGAATTCTCTGATAAGTGCCCCAAACCCCTCAAAGAAACTTTGAATAAAATAAATCCCAGATTACTTTTGGTGATCTTAATTGAGTTTGTAACTTTTTTTGTTTCATTGTAGGGTATGGGCGTGGTTGGAGATTTGTTTGGTGCTGGAAAAATGTTCTTGCCACAGGTAAACAAGTCCAACTGACTGACAGACTGACTGAATCACTGACTGATCAATTGACTGACTGACTGACTGACTTGCTGACGGACGGACAGACAGATGGACGGACAGACAAACTGATTGACTGACTGGTTTACTGACTGACTGACCAATTGACTGACTATTGATGGACTGACTGCTGACTGACTGACTGACTGACTGACTTTCTGACCAATTGACTCGCTGACTTACATATGGACAGACGGACTGATTGACTGATTGGCTAACTGACTGGCTGACTGACTGACAGATGGACGGACTAACCTAATAGTGTTCATCCCACAGGTGATCAAATCTGCTCGAGTCATGAAGAAAGCTGTGGGTCATCTGATCCCATTCATGGAGAAAGAACGCGCGGAAAGACTGGCCCAGCTGGGAGTTACAGCTGATGCTGAAGATGACCCTGCAGTAAGTTAATAATATCTTTTATGTCCTTTGTTGTGGGTATATAACCTCAGCATCCTTTTTTTGTTGTTTTAAGAAATTAAGAAATTTGTTGTTGTTTTAAGAAGTCACAACAGTTTCATTTCTTTGTTCCCGAGTGGTTTGTTTCAGACTGTGTCATTAGTGGCAAGGTTGCGTAATCTCTGTAAAATAAGCGAGTTATGTACAGTTGTTAATTTATTGTGTGTGTGACGTTGTATTTCAGAGCCGTTACAATGGAACCATCGTTTTGGCAACGGTCAAAGGAGACGTGCATGATATCGGCAAGAACATTGTGGGAGTTGTGTTAGGATGCAATAACTACAGGTAAATAACTGATCAGGTGGGAAATAAGTGCTGTATCTGAAGGGTTTCTGATTGTTATCGTGCATTCAGACAGCATGAGTAACGTGCAACGTCTCTCTTCATGCTCAATCTTCCCACGATTCGACCTGAAAAATTCCATACTGATGACGTAGCTTTACAGAGATCTGTGTAGTGTCTCTGATTGGTTGTTGCTCAGGTTTGAATTTTCACGCCCAAGTAACAACCAATCAGAGACACTACACGAATCTCTGTAGAGCTACGTCATCAGTATGGAATTTTTCGGGTCGAATCTCAGACGTCTCTCGCGCAGGGAAAGAATTGCCCGTTCCGAAGTTCAAATGGAGACTGGGGACGAGTTTTTAAATTTTAATTTAATTAAAAATTGGAGCCCATGACAAGCAAGATCACATTAAAATTAGTCAGTTTACCAAGTTTGAGGTTGTTTCGTAAGATTGCAACCATGTGGTAGACTTTCAAATATTAGAGACTGTATGGGGATGCCATCTCTGAATTAGAGACATTTGTATTGAACTTGGCGACCTTTGACAGCTCACAGCCTGGTTACTATGCAATGTAACATAACCAAACTTGGTGAACTTACTCATTTTCGTGCAATTTATTTGTAGGGTTATTGATCTTGGCGTAATGACGCCGTGTGAGAAGATTCTACAAACAGCAATGAAGGAAAAAGCAGACATCATTGGTTTGTCAGGACTTATAACGCCATCTTTGGACGAAATGATTCATGTCGCCAGAGAAATGGAACGGCAAGGTCTCAAGATTCCACTGCTTATTGGAGGAGCAACAACTTCAAAGTATGTTTTCTTGTACAAGCGCTGCGTTAAAATCTTTCAAGTTCATTGTTTGCAAGCTGTCTCAATCTTCCTGAATCTCAACCATCCTTGTTCCTGTATGGTTTCTTA
Organism: Desmophyllum pertusum; assembly: GCA_029204205.1. NCBI lineage: Eukaryota > Metazoa > Cnidaria > Anthozoa > Scleractinia > Caryophylliidae > Desmophyllum > Desmophyllum pertusum. The sequence continues at coordinate 1,899,316 of MU826355.1, forward strand.
TTACCTCTTTGGTGTTTTTCTACCTTAGTAAGCTATTATTTAGAGGTTTCTTTCCGTTTGAAAATGATTTTGTGCCTTGATGTCAACGTAACTGGTTTCCATACATTTCTTATACATGTAGTACTAACATGTTGTACTAGTTGGGAGAATACGATTAGGTTAGAATACAGTCCACCCCGTTTAATATGGACACCTCGTTATTGCCGACAGTTGCTTTAGTTTTGGCCTCTAGGTCACAGATTTTCTCGAGACCGAGGGGTTTGAATTTCAGTTCACACCGAGTCGAGCGGTTTTCAATCAACCAATCAGATGCAAAACCAAAACCAATCGCGACTTGGTCGTACGCGTTTCCCGCGCTTGGCGTTGGTTACGTGTATTGCTTCGAGTTCTGATTGGTTCCTTGTTTTGTTTTCTTCTCTTGTGATTGGTCAGAGTGATTACTTTGGTTTTGGTTTTACTAACACCGCTCTCTTTGTTCCAGGACTCACACAGCTGTGAAGATCGCTCCACGTTATACTGAACCAACTGTCCACGTGTTAGACGCCTCAAAGAGTGTTGTAGTGGTTAGAGGGCTGGATTTTGTTGTTTCTTTACCTGTGGTGTTTGGTGATGTGAGTTTTTTTTTTTTTTTTTTTTTGAGAACTAATTTTTTTGACTGTTGTTGCAGTGCTCGGCTTTGATAGATGTGGGATCCAAGGATGACTTCGTTGAAGAAGTAAGAGAAGAATACGGAGAGGTCAGAGATGAGCATTACGATTCTTTGAAGGTGAGAAATTGTTTTCAAATTTTGATCATATAACGTGCGCTCTGATTGGTTGTGTACTCGTTTTGCTCATATAACGCGCGCTCTGATTGGTTGTGTAGTCGTTTTGCACGAGGCTATGTAACACGCCTATGACGTATCATTGCATTTTGTTGGCTTTATTTCATAAAAGAAATAGAAAATGGCGGCTTCTTGTTCACATACCCTGATGGAAACACCAGAGAAAGTTTGGAAGAATTCGAAAGTACTTATGTAAACCCGAGCTGCAGGCTCCCAAACTTTCTCTCGTGTTTGCATTAGGTTATGTACACACGCACGCCATTTTCCATTTCTTATAAATTAAAGGAGCTACGTCACGGATGGCGCATCTTGAAAAAATTGGCCAATTTTTTTCAAGTTCGCCATTCGCAATCCGTCTTAATCTTCTCCATCCTCAACCATCCTTGTTCCTGTTTGGTTTATTATTACCTCTTTGGTGTTGTTCTACCTTAGTAAAATAGTATTTTGAGGCTTTCTTCAGTTTGAAGGTGATTTTGCACTTCACAAAAATGTCTTTCCTTTAACCTGTTTCTTAATAGGTAGTTGGTTTTATTTTACGGAAGTTGTAACTAACGTGTGTATGCAATTTATTTGCAGGATCGAAAGTACCTATCTCTGGAGAAAGCTCGATTGAAAAATGCCAATTTGGACTGGGTTGACTTCACACCAGGTACAAACTTTCTCTCTGTCATTTGAATTCCTTTGGTTTTGCTTCACATAGAGCGGTTTTCAGTTGAGTGTCAAAAGTAATCGCTGAATTGCTTTGGTTTTGCTTTGCGATGCTCGAAAGATCAAACTCTTAACCGTCTCATGCGCTCTCATAGACTCTCTTGCGCTCTCATTGAATTTGAACCTGCTCAAATATTTAGAATAGACGAGAGTTTACATTAACATAATCTGCTTGTGAAACGAGTGGCGTACTCGTTAAGTTCGTTTGACCGCATGATTCTGGCCTTTACTTGTCACATGACCTTTATACCTGGTCAACCCCAGGCCCTGGCGGTGTGTTTCCGAGATGCCTTTTTTCTCTGTTTCAAAACGAGTCCATTTGCTTCTTATGAAAATGAGTTTGGTTTGAATGAAAATGAACTTCTGAGTAAAACTCATTTTCATATGAAAGGTTTTGCATCAGGACTCGTTTTGAAACAGAAGTACTACGATTATCAGTTGAGTAAGGCATGCGGGAAGTTTGGTGACAATGTTTTCACGTTAAAACTACGTTGTTGCCATGAGCAACTGGCTAGGTTTCTAATGGTAACCCAGACTTTCTGTCTGTTACTGACGTCTATGGTAATAAAGCGTCAGTGACACACAGGTTACCATTGGAAACTAAGTCAGTTGCTCATGGTAACAACGTAGTTTTAACCTGTAAACCTTGTCACCAAACTTCCATCGCGCCTTACTCAACTGATAATCGTACTAAAGTGAACTCGGAAATGGTCCATTCCAGTTCGTTTGTTTATAATCTTGTGAAAAGTAAACCCTTTGGTGTACTGGTATTCATCATATTGATACTTGTTTTTCAGTTCGTCCCTCGTTCTTGGGTGTTAAGGTGATTGATGACATGGAGTTAAGCCAACTGTTATCTTACATTGACTGGAAGCCTTTCTTTGATGTGTGGCAGCTCAGAGGAAAATATCCCAACAGGGGGTACCCTAAGATCTTCAAAGACAAAACAGTTGGTGAGTGAAAGGACACCTGTCCGACTACGTCACCATTTTGGTAACAGCCCGGAATAACTAAATAACAGCACACATGACTCAATTAACATATATTTTAAACTTTATTGAACAATACAGATCAAGTTGACTCTTAAATCTAAACTAGTGAACCAAATCTCAACCGTCACAGTAAGTCTGTAGTTCGTGACCTGAATAATGTAAACACTGACCACTCAAACATGGATGGTCCGCCTGTGGTCGGACAAAGCAAAAATGAGGTCGGACATCATATTACAGTACCGCTTGACAAGCGAACCTGCTAATCTAACGCGTTGTCAATGCAGAGTAAAAGTGAGAAAGATATTATTCTGTCAGTGACAAAATAAACTAGTTCGCGTTTACTGTTTAGAACAAAACGCATTATAACGCGTTAGCGTTTGCGTTGGAAGGCAAAAAAAATTGTCCGGACATTATGTCCGACCACAGTTGGGATTTCATCGGACATTGGCAAATTTTGGTCGGCCATTGTCCGATGACTGACTGTTATTTGCAGCCCTGGTTAGGGTACACAGAAACTGTCCGAGCGGGTTAATTGAAGAGAAAGTTTATGGGCTTTCAGCAACGATGAAACAAAACTACTGTCCGTAATAACCAGCAGGTGTCCGTATGAAGCAGGAATCCGTAAACTATTGTTCGATTGTAACAGTAATATTTATTTTTCTCTCATTAGGTAATGAAGCTCATAAATTGTTTGACGATGCCCAGGACATGTTGAAGAAGATCATTGATAGCAAATCACTGCGTGCTACTGGAGTAGTGGCTTTCTTTCCTGCTAACAGTGTTGGTGATGATGTTCACGTGTTTAAGGACGATAACGAACGTAAAGGATCACCACGTGCAGTGTTCTATGGCTTGAGACAACAGGTAGGCACGTATAGCGTGCAAAGGGGTTTTGTAAAGCTCACCGTAGAATAACGAAAGTAGCGACCCGCTGACTGTAACTACAAGTTCGTAATTTTCGAAAGTAAACGACCCCTACGAAAATAGCGACCACCTGAAAGTAGCAACCTCCCCCTCCCCCCCCCCCCCCCCCTGAAAAAATGTGAAAACCACGCTTGATTGAACATGAACATGTTGCATGACGTTTTAAAATAGAGATTTAGTTTAGTGTTTTCGTTGGTAACTGATGAAAGTCGTTAAGGTTATTCAAGAATTATAAACCGTTAGAAACCGGAATTTGTTGCTCAGAAGTTGTTAATACGATTTGACTATCTGTAAGTAACAACCATCCGAAAGTTTCGATCAAGCTGCGAACGATCCTTGCATATAAGTGCGAATTATGAATATTCGTTTTCAAACATCATTATTTTGTATCATTTTCAGGCCCAAAAGGAGCATGGTGTTGAGGACCCATACTATTGTCTGTCAGACTTTGTAGCACCGCTGGACACAAATGTCAAGGACTACATTGGCTGTTTCGCTGTTTCTGTTATGGGGGCTGAGGATATGGCTAAAAAGTATGTAAAATTAACAATTAATTGTTAATTAGCAGGCCAGCAGCACTCGGTTTATGTACATTGAATCTGTGATCATTGTGTATTATAATAATAATAATAATTTTGCCAGGCTTAAGTGTACATTACGGGGGGGGGGGGGGGGGGGGGGGGGGGGCAGGCAGCGCCCTTTGATCTTGCCGCTTTTCCGCTATACATGATCGCACAAGTAAAGAAAATCTGTCAATCATTCGAGAAACGTACCTCCACGGGAGTTTGCTGTGGAATTTTCATCCATGGTGTCCCACAATGACCAAAGTTCAGTTAAACAGCGACCGAATCGTTCCCATATATGTTTGAACGTGGAATCGCCAAAATATTTCTGAACGAACACAAACGCACGTCATGTCCGCCATCGTCCGCCATCGTCCGCCATGTTTATTTTAAACAAACCAGTACTTAGTCTCGCTCGGCCAAATTTCTTAAAAGTGCAATCATGTATACTAGGTCCCAGGCCTCGCTGCTAGCCCCCCCCCCCCCCCCCCCCCCCGGTACATTACTAAGAACGCGTTTAGTGACGTTATCGTTGCCGTTGCCGTCGTGGGTTGCTTAAGTTCCCTAATATAATTTCAGTGAGCGCTTGATGTTATCAAAGGAAAACAAGAAAGCAGGTTATTCGCGTTCTTCAGTCAATTCAAAATTGATCCGCCAAGTTTAACGGTAATGCAACCTGAGCACTTTAGTTACCGTACAATTCCGATAATAAGTATACCCCTCCCCCTCCCCCGAAAATAACACCCCTCAAATCTAAAACCGACATAAAGACACGCTCCGATAAGTCGTCCCCTCCACCCCCACCCCCACCACCCACCACCGATAAAAAACCTGGGTACAAGTACAAACATTGTTTTGTACAAAAATAGGCCCAGAGCTTATGGAATGTAAAATCGATTTTCTGTCTTTCAGATTTGAAGAAGAACTCGATGACTACAGTGTGATTATGGTGAAAGCACTTGCTGACCGCTTAGCCGAGGTAAGTGTCCTGTTATGCTCTAGCAGTACTTCCAGTCTTCTTAAACACTCATCAATAGTCCTCATTGCTTCCAAGAGCTTAAAAGCATTAAACTTAAAGTTTACGTCAGACTAGCTAATTTCACCCTCAAACTTCGCTTTCGAAGTGCAAACTTGTGAAGTTTATCATCAACGAAATACCAAAGTACCAAAGATGAAAAGAATACCCACATGTAAAACAGTATGCACACACATGCCAAAGGTTGAGAAGCATTTCGTATAAACGAGCCTTGGGGATGATTTTGAGTAACCTACGTAATCATATATAAGGCCTATTTACAATTAAAATGTACAAATTTGTTCTGCTTGGGGAAACCGAGAAAAAGGATAACTTTTGAAGTCTGGTCTGTGTATAAATTTTAAGGTAGTTACAGCATTGCATTTAACCACAAGTTTATTTCTGTTAAAATATACTGAGTCAGTTCCTTGTATCCAGGCTTTTGCCGAGGAGATTCATGAACGCGTGCGCAAGGACTTGTGGGGCTACTGCAGCGATGAGATACTGGACGCTAAAGACTTGCACAGAATCAAGTACCAGGTGATTAGTTTGACAAATTCTCCATACTGCCCTCCTACATGTTTTGTACTACTAGTTAGGAGATTATGTTTATCTATCAAGTAAACAGACGGGACTGACGTACGTACCTCGTGCACGCGTGATAACATACATATGGACACCAGTTTTTAGAATGAACATTTTCCTTTGGTGATCAGTTTCTAAATTTTCCTGACTTGTATGCTTTATTCAGTATTGATATTTGGAGAAGTTTATAAAAAATAGGTCCGCAACACGTACATGTGTCTACTGCATCTTGTTCTAAGAACAAAATGAAGCAATCTCCTTGGTTTTTGTCCCTAGGGTATTCGGCCTGCCCCAGGCTACCCGAGTCAGCCGGATCACACAGAGAAGCAGACCATGTGGGAATTAATGAACTGTGAGAAAACTAACTGGAATCAAGTTAACAGAATCGCTTGCAATGTATCCTGCTGCTTCAGTCTCTGCAGTGTTCTTTGCTCATCCAAAAGCTGTTTACTTCTCAGTGGGGAAAATCTGCGAAGATCAGGTAAGACACTACTGAAGGGTTGTGTTTAACCCTTTCACACCAACGAGTGCCAAAGTGCCAAAATAATTCCAAACTTTATTTTGCAAGATATTGAAATAAAAAAAAGGATCACATGAAAGTACTGCTCAAAAGCTGTAATTTGAATGGTCACACACTAGGGTTTCATCCACAGACTTGTACAGCATGATAAACAGTACCACATGAAAGTACTACTCAATAGCTTTCATTTGAATGGTCACACACTAGGGTTTCATCCACAGACTTAAAAGTTAGAACCACCTTGTACAGCATGATAAACAGTACCACATGAAAGTACTGCTCAATAGCTTTCATTTGAATGGTCGCACACTAGGGTTTCATCCACAAAACTTAAAAGTTACAACCACATTGTACAGCATAATAAACAGTACCACATGAAAGTACTGCTCAATAGCTTTCATTTGAATGGTCACACATTAGGGTTTCATCCTCAGTTGAAAGGATAACCCTTATAGTCATAGCAGACAAACAAGACCAAACTAGAGTATCGAGTATCTCTCTCAGCTTGTAATGCCGCGCGTTTTGTATAATGCGTCAATTTTACTTACTTATCATCTCTGTTTTTAAAAAATTCTCGTTTATCTTGTTATTCAGGTCAAAGATTATGCTGAGCGAAAAGGAATGCCGGTTGAAGAAATCGAAAAATGGCTTTCTCCCGTTCTATCCTACGACAGAGACTAGACAAGCCGACAAATAAGAATATGTTATATTCGGATTATATCGTGTACTCCTTCACGTATTCACCTTTTTCCTCACACGCATACGTACGACCCATCCTTCGCAATCACGTGACGATGTTTCTGGTTCACGTGCTTTATCTACGCGTACACGTGCTTATGGTGATTGATCACGTGCTGGACTCGTGTCTCTCGCAGAAATGAAAACAATTGCATCCAGGACAAAGATCTTTGAAAGTGGACAGTGCATTTTTAATATTTTACTGAAAGATAAATCAAGTGGATGACAAGGAAAGCAACTATCTTGTCAGTTGGAATCCAGGACAGATTGAAAAACGTGTATTTTAATATAGTAAAGCGGAAACAATTGTAAGGAATTCCTGAGTGAGATGGAATATCTACTAAGCTACGTCAAATGAAGAGGATATGGAAAACAGAAGTATACGTCTTACTGCGTATGCTATATTGGTCTCGAATACTCTAGGCCATTTCCGAGCTGTCTTTTGCCTCAATTTGAAAACGAGTCCTGGTGCAAAACCATTAAAATGAAAATGAGTTTAATTTGACAAAAATTACTTGTGAATATAACTTTTTTTTCTCATGAAAATTTTGCATCAGAACTCGTTTTGAAGCTGAGGTAAAAACAAACTTTAACACATTAGAAGTGGCCTGATTGGCTAATAACATTCAAAGACTACGTATTTTAATGGTTTACCAAGCTGCTGTTGGCTGCAATATAAACATTAACAGCAATGAATATGACTTAACAGTAGCGATACACTGCAGAAATAGTTTTGACTCTAATAATACCTGACTGCTACACTAAATTCTGAATAATTATGTTTAGTTGCGCGAAACAAATTTTAAATCACTAATTGTATATTGAAATTACTGTAGTGTCTGTAACTGATAATATAGAAAATTGAATTGTTATATTTGTTTTCTTTTGTGTGTACAGAGTTCCCGTTTCACTAATATCATATCATATATTTCCTTATGAACATCGTCACAGAGCATTAAACAACTTGTATGACAACGCGCGCACGAGCGTTGTCTATCGGCGATAAGTAGAAAACTTGTCGTGTTCTATTGCAAAATCCGCCAATTTGATTGGCCGTGCCATCGTTGACTATTCGCCGATAGACAACGCTCGCGCGCTCGTTGTCATAGGTTTTTTACATTTTCCGGGGGAGGTATGCCCCGTACCCCCTGCGTTGGCGCGAGCTTGCGCTCTCGCCGCAACCCAATTTCAGAATTTCTTCTAAATGCCCCTGGTCCATATATATAATTCCCCATGTTTTGAGCATCATTTACAATGAAGCTAGTTATTGGTTAGTGACGGATTCCATGCAGTGGGCGATCTTGTGTAACAAGCAACGGGTAAAAACTAACAGACAGTGCTCGCGCAGCTGATGTTCTGTGGTCAAACCGATCAATGCAACGGCTAACACTGATAACCACAATGCTCCGACCATTAATGTACGACAAAACTTTTTTAACGCGACACTGAGACCTTCACCAGCAAATTTGAAACTGTTGAGGAAAGCCATCCCTTCCAACAAGCTATTGACCGCTACGAGCGCAACGTCATAATAGAATTGAGATAGGAACCGAAACCAAGATACAAACACCATGAATATGACAATAATTACATTAAAGAAAACAAGACTCCGTGTTTTCCTGACGAGAAAACGTGTCTTCGATTCTACACCAGGATAAAAGCCAAAGATATGACCAACCTCGATCCATGCTCTCTCTCCTTTTCCTCAACGACAAGGGAGGAAAAGGAGAGAGAGCCTGGGATCGAGGTTGAGATATGACCTTCCAAGAAGATCACCAATCCCCGATGCCAACAGGTATATCAAAAATTGATTCCTTGGAGTTATTGAAACGTTTTGGAAACGCAATGGGTGTCACCACACTGCAGACAAGTAACTGCTTACAGAAACCGCTAACAAATAATGCTATGAACAGTGGCTGTGATGTCCATACTAGCCACACCATCTCTTTACCGGAGAGTCCTGGGGCGGGGGTAGGAATTTCTTTGAATGACGTCGATTGCGGATCTGGATGATTACTTCATGGTTTCTCTATTGCAATGTAGCAAATTCAGGCCCGTAGGGAGGAGAGGTGCGATGGGTGCGTCTGCACCCCCCCCCCCCCCCACGGGCTGTGGAGGTCCACCTATTTGTGGACCGAAGGATCAAAAGAAAGTGAAATAGTAGTGCTTGTGCTCTAGTACGATAACTGGTGTAGTTTGAAAATGAAGTCTGAATCAACGTACTGGATTCATCCCAATAAACCAAAAACAATCGCAGCTTTGAACGTGTTTACATATCGTCTTCATCGACAAAGACAACATCAAGCGAGTCATTTTCTTCATCCAAATATTCACTCCATTGCCTTGAAAATGTCTTTAATCGAAAGTCCGCAATATGTATTTTTAGTATTCTTTCATCGGTATTCCCTAAACTTGTAAATTACATGCACATAAAGTTTGAATTTAACTGAAAAGTTCCAGAAATAATCATGTTTTTTACATTCGATTTGGCTGCCTGGTTTCATAAATTTCCAGGGGGGCATGCCCGGGGAACCCCCTAGTACCTCGCGCCTTCGGCGCTCGTACAATCGCACCTTTGGCACTCCAAACGCACCCCCCCCCCCCCCCAATCAAAATCCTGTCTACGGGCCTGTAGTACCACACAGGGAACCATGTACCACACAGTGAACCCATGTACCACACAGTGAACCACGTACCACACAGTGAACGGCATGTACCACACAGTGAACCATGTACCACACAGTGAACCATGTACCACACAGTGAACCACATACCACACAGTGAACCATGTTACCACACAGTGAACCATGTACCACACAGTGAACCATGTACCACACAGTGAACCATGTACCACACAGTGAACCACGTACCACACAGTGAAACATGTACCACACAGTGAACCCATGTACCACACAGTGAACGGCATGTACCACACAGTGAACTATGTGCCAGACAGTGAACCATGTACCACACAGTGAACCATGTACCACACAGTGAACCATGTACCACACAGTGAACCATGTACCACACAGTGAAACATGTACCACACAGTGAACCCATGTACCACACAGTGAACGGCATGTACCACACAGTGAACTATGTGCCAGACAGTGAACCATGTACCACACAGTGAACCATGTACCACACAGTGAACCATGTACCACACAGTGAACCATGTACCACAAAGTGAACTATGTGCCACACAGTGAAACCACGTACCACACAGTGAACTATGTACCACACAGTGAACCATGTACCACACAGTGAACCAAGTACCACACAGTGAAACTATGTACCACACAGTGAACCCATACCACACAGTGAACCCATGTACCACACAGTGAACCATGTACCACACAGTGAACCATGTACCACACAGTGAACCATGTACCACACAGTGAACCACGTACCACACAGTGAAAACATGTACCACACAGTGAAACCCATGTACCACACAGTGAACGGCATGTACCACACAGTGAACTATGTGCCAGACAGTGAACCATGTACCACACAGTGAACCATGTACCACACAGTGAAACGGCATGTACCACACAGTGAACCATGTACCACACAGTGAACCAAGTACCACACAGTGAACCATGTACCACACAGTGAACCATGTACCACACAGTGAACCATGTACCACACAGTGAACCATGTACCACTATGCGTTATATTTCGTATTCATGATTCACAACAAAACACATCATTCCTATTTTTAGTACATGTAAAGCTTAATGCAAAGTTTGTAATAAAATGAACAAGAAAAATTTCAAAAAGGCGAATGCTATAATGTTTCTTATAGACAACATTTCAACGTTGGGCTTGTCTAAAACGATCATGTATGTATGCTCGGTGTATGACACTAACTATTACTGCTGAGTTTGAATACACTCATTTGCAAATTGATTTTAAATAACAAAGCGTAAATTAAAGTAAAATATCAAAACAGACGCGCAAAAATAAATTTATTAGCGCACCCCCCAGGTAGACCCCTAATTGCGCCCAGAAAGGTAATAAGTTTTTTATTTTGAATTCACAGTATGCACCGCCATCTCCCATGATGAATTATTTTACTTGTAAAAATGTATTTTAAAAAAGATAAACAATACCTTTTAACCATGCTGTTCAATATGTGCTTCAATTCTTTTATCCTGAACAACCTGTAATGGGGATATTTAAGTTATTATCACAGACCAGCACGGACAATTTACATATTCGGTGTGATTTTCTCGCGGTTCTTCAAATTTGTATCAAATTATTACAAATTTAAATTTAATGATATGAACTTCCATCGATCCGCCGTGATGTTTAGGTTACCACACGCTAAGAGAGTCACACATTTAATTACAGTAAACGAGAACCATACGGTTGTTTATTTAGCCTGTTTACAATTTGTGACATTCTGGAATTTTTTTGTAACATAGTTGTTTTGTGTATTCCAAAAAAAACATTCTAAAAACTTTCGACGCTGAAATTGATGAAGAAATCATCCGATACAAAATTTAATATATATTTTCTCAAACATTTATGCTGAATTGTGTAATTGGACTTATTAAGACGTTTTTTACTTGCGGTAGCGTTAAATGTTTCCTTATCTATGTCCATATTTGGTATGTTACCAAGAAAAACGTCGTTCTTTCGAGGAAATATGAAGCATTTAAATGTATACCTCCTAGTGGTGAAAAATACATTTAGCACCACGTACAACTCAAGTTATTATCACTTTTGGAGAAGTTCCTTGCAAGTGAAGAGCTCTGCTGTAACAGCCCCGTGCGTTTACTAAAAAGGTGGGTACTTTAATTTGAAATAATCGTTCGATCAATAAGCGCAGCGTACCAACTGTTCTCCAACGTTTCTCTCGAAAAATTTGGTTAAGAGAGCTGCTAGATTTTCTGGATGCGGATTAAAACAATTCATTTTTCGTGAGAAAGTTTGAATTTATCCGGATTTTATCCGTCGTTTTTCACTTAAGTACATCCAGCAACCCAGCGCTTGGGATAAAAAAGTGTTTCGCTATTTGTTTCACTCGGTACGCAGATTTTGGGCGGTTTCACAATGGACCTTCTCCAAACTGGCCGCCGCAAATTCATATTAAGCTGAACGGAAAATCAATACCAGCACTTGATAGACCACCTCTCGTTTGGTAATCGTACAAAGTTTCGAATAAACTTTCGGACAAAAAATTGTCCGAAAATTTTTCTTTCCGAATAAAAGCACAGCCCGAACATTTTACCGTCCGAATATTTTCGATTTTGTGTAGGTAAATGTGCAAATTACTGCAATTTTAAGCATTTTACAACCAGAAGGGCTAACGAAAACGCTCGACAGTGTGACTCCGGTCCATTCGCTAGGATAACAAATTTAAGAAATTAAGAGTTTTGAAATTCAACATCGAAGATTAAATTTAATGCACTGCCGCGTCCGGGCGTTACGGTATTCATGCACTCTGCTTCACTTTGAGTTTGTTCTGTTTTTGCTCGAAATTAATATAAGTATGTCGTGTAGTTTGTTGCGTTCAAACTGAATTTCTAAACGGAACTGTGTTCATTAAATGTAACATTATTTGCACGTTCTATCGCCTCGGAGTGCTACGTCCGAAATTTCAAGAAAAAACGTCTGAAATGTGCCAAAAATATCGTCGGAAAGTCTTGTTCGACTTTTATCGTCCGAAAATGTCATAGTTAAAGCCTGGTTTTCACTGGCGACGCAAGCACAAGCGCAAGCATAAGCACAAGCACAAGGGCCCTTATTTCGCTGTGAAAACGGACTTGACGCAAACATAAGCACAAGGTTAGTTCATATTCAAATTTATTTTTCTCATGCTGGTTAAGGAAATATATTAAAGAAATTCAGTGGATACAAGATGCGGTTCGTGTTCGCCATTCTACTTATCAGCATCCTAGTGCTGTGCCAGCCTGATGTGAGCCTGAGCTGTGACAGAGCAAACTGGTGGAGTAGCTTTGACAGGGCTGGGTGGTCTGTGTGCCCCAAAGAAAACACGTACCTCACAGGATTCTGGAGAAACGATCCGAATCTATTAAACAATGGCATACATCTCCTCGAGGAAGGAAAGTGCTGTCCAGCCAGTGACGCGCGTTTCGACAATCAGCCTTCATGTGTAAACACTGACTGGACTCGCACGTTGGATGGGTGAGTATTTAGACATAATGGGGGATTTGTAGTCATCAAAGCCGGCTGGTCAGGCGTCTCTCCCAAATATTATGTAACCAATGAATATGCCATTTTCTAGTTCAAAATACCTTATTATAGGAAATTAACGCTCGTGTTAATTAACGTATTTGAAATTAACTCGAATTAATTAGGGCGAATTGGAGGGAATATTACTTCCGAATAAAGGAAATTAACGCGAAACAGGAGGTAAAATTTCAAAATGAAAGAAATTAACGCGATTGACACAAAAATACAAATATTTTGGCTGAAATACAAGAAATCTGATGTCGAGAACTGGCCTTTTGAAAGCGAGGGTGAACTGGAAATATTGTAATACAGTGTGCAGAAAATAGTTTCCTATGTCTGTACAGGATCCAGAATTTGAGGTTATAATAATGGAAATTAAGGTCGCAGAAATTAACGCTCCACTTAATTAATGTCGCGGAAATTAACGCTCACAAAAATTAACGCGACTTAAATTAACGCGAATTTTCAAAATTCGCGTTAATTTCATGGAGCGTTAATTTCCTATAATAAGGTAAGGCTCAATCCAAAATTCGAATCAAAACTCGTTTTTCTATATATTGAAATGTAGTGGATGGTGTGGGAAGAACGATTTGTAGCTGTACTTTTGAGGGTTTTTATTTTAATTTTATAGTTTTCCAAAATCGCAAAATTTACTCTAAATCACCGAGGAGAAACATTATAAAACTCTCTCGTAAGAAGCCTGGTAAGTGAACAATTTTAAAACAGCAAGTGTGATTCTAATCTGCTGTTGCGTTCACATTACAGATTATTTCGATGTTTATCCTGTTGATAGGCGAAGTACATGTTTTGTTCTTTAACCCTTAAGGTACCAACTATGCATATACATGTAAGCGTGCTTTGGAGTCGTACACATCAAAGCCATTGTGACGTCATCAATTAACACGTGATGCAGAAAGGATGGATCTTTGTAATCGTGCATCATCATCATCATCATAATTCAGCTCCCTTAAAAGGTTAGGTCAAAACCTTTCCAGCTGATAGGAAGTGTATCAAGCGCCGAAGATAACAAGAAAAGAAAGGGGGAGTAAAAGGAAAGGAAAAGAGAGAAGGAAAAAATCAGAAGGGAAATCTTTTTTTGGGGGGAAGTCTTTTTTTTGGCTATGCACTGTGGCCAAAGATAACATTGTACAGTTTTGCACCCAAAACGTTTTTAACATCTTTCCCTAGTTCTCCAAATGGCATTTTTAGCAAAGGTTAGCCAAATTTAGTCAAAAGGTTAGCCAAAAGGTTAGTCAAAAGGTTAGCCAAATTTTCGGGTGACAGCACCAAGAAAACGGGTTCCGTGACCCAAAAATGCGTTTTTCAGTGCGAATTCTGGTACCATAAAGGGTTAACTGAATCTATTGCCGGAGTCGAGTTGATTGCTTCTATAGGTTGTAATAATTGCGGGCGAGCAAAAGCGAGCCCGCAGACTAACCTTGAGAGCGGTCAGCGGCACGTTCTTAAATGGAACATTGAAGCAAGATATGGACATTCTTTTGGACTTCCAACTGGTATGATTGGAATGTGAACTCTGTGTTTGTTACACATGCGCAGCAATATAGGAAAAATGGTATTGTTTAACTTTACGTCAGTTAATATTCACTGAGAAGACCAAAAGTTGTTTGTTTGTAGTTGGCGACGAGTTCGTAATATTAAATACGAGTCATAGGAGATCATAGGAGGGAAATTTACTTGTGAAATGAAAATTTACTTGTGAAAGTCACTTGTGAAATGATCAAAGGCCACCTATGTTATCGTTGTGAATGACGGCTATTATGCTAAGATTTATTCAACTGAAATCAATTTTACTTTACTGTCATAAAGTATATCAGAGTTTGAAGTTATACTCGAACATAGCAGCCAATAATAAAGCCACGAGTGGTTTCCTAAGTCAAAGCCATTATGACACGATGACTTTACGCTTGCCACTTGAAATAAATATAAGTTATGTTCTGATATGAAAAGATCCAAATAAATCCACGATCCAATAATAAAGCCACGATGGCTGGCCAGTGGTTTCCTAAATCAAAGCCAATTGTATCCCCGATACTCCGCCCGCACTTCCTAACCCATGGTTACTCCTAGCATAACTATGCTCCTAGTAATAATAATGATAATAATAATAACAACAATATTTTGCCAGGATGCTCCTCTCACCGGGGTGGTTTTCAGGGAGGTGCTGCATTCTCGTTCCCAGGGTCTCTGGGAGGTCCTTGTTGTCGATATTTTACTGACCAGATTTGTTATCCTTTTTTCCCTTTCCGTTATAGACTTTTTAAATGGGCGCTATGTCCTGCAGGATATTATTTGAACGGCATGAGAATTAGTCAGGACAGTTGGTTATTTGGCAAAAAAACCCATTGCTGCACAACATTGAAGAAGCAAAATGCTGCCGTCCACAGAATCACGCTGATAATTATGCTGGCTGTTACGACGAAGATATTACCATTTCATTCGACTGGAAGGGCTGGGGCGAATGCAAACGGGCAGGCTATTACATGACTGGCTTCTACAAAGGCATCTGCGATGCAATTTTCTGCATTGAAAAACTGAAATGCTGCAAGATGAACCAGAAAGGTAGTTTTATTCTGCTTGATTAACACTTGAATCACGAATCAGTTGTAAACGGCGGTTTAGCATCTTTTCCAATTTCAATACTTTCAGATATTTCCAACCTAGCGAGCGTAACAAATTTTGATAGCCAAATAGAAAATCTGTGTCAAATAGTTAGAAGGACGAAATGTTCCCAGTTCACTCAACACTTTCCTTTCAGCTCCGGTTGCTGTCAATGGCGGATGGGGTGCCTGGGGAGACTGGGGAGAATGCAATGCTGCCTGTGGAGCTGGACAGCAAGAGCGCCAGCGCACTTGCACCAATCCTCCTCCGTCTAATGGTGGAGCGCAATGTCCAGGACTCAGCAAACAGCCCAGATCATGTAATAATGGCCCATGCAAAGGTAGGTACTCATACTAGCTACGGCCCTGTCGCCTTCCGTCCCGGGGGGGGGTACTCCCTATAATGGACTATACGGGGAGGCTCCGCCCGAAAGGGGTCCTTTTTTTAGGCTCGAGGTATATGAAAGGGTAGGGATTTCACGAGTAAATGACATTATTGTTTGGTTAACATCTCTGCCGTAATGCTTGATGATTTCTGGTGATATACATTGTTCATTAAGTTCATTACAAGGATATAGAAAAGGGATGCAGTGCTTCTACTGTAGGTATGTGAAAGGGGTACCATTTTCATAATTTCTATGGAAGGTATATGAAAGGGGTACCTTTTCTGTGAAAAATGGTATATGAAAGGGTAAGGGGTTGGACCTCTGGGCGGAGCTTCCCCGTATAAAACTTTTTTGAGTACCCCCCGGGCCTTCCGTAGACTTCGCCGTTCCCCTTTACACCCGGGTTTCCTCCTGTCCGAGCCCCCTCCACTTAAGGGAGCTTGCCCAAAATAGTGTCGCCGCTTACAGAAGCACATGGATGGCTTGAGAGAAATCATCCGTCGAGCATTCTGTTATAATTCAAGGTAAGCATCGCGAAAAGGCGATGGCCATTAACTCTTCGAGTCATAGGCTCAAAATATTAATTATTCTTTATTAACTTGGTAAATTAGACTTCGGGTTCACGTTTGTTGTGATTTGTTATAGTCAACGGAGGCTGGAGCGACTTTGGAGCCTGGGGCGAGTGCAGTGTGTTGTGCGGAGGCGGCATTCAGGAGCGCGAAAGAACTTGCACCAATCCCCCTCCGTCAAAAGGTGGAGCGCAATGTTCAGGATCCAACAAAGATACACGGCCATGTAACAATGAACCATGCATAGGTAGGTAACTAAATGGTGATATAAGACTGGCCAATGGTGGAAACTGTGTTAGCAGTTCACCTTAAAGTAGACACTCGGTCTGACTTAGTTTACACGGGCCGACCATTAACGGTGCTCTAAAATAATGTTTGCGATTTCTCTACGCCGTTTACCTCTATTTTCTTAGCTTTATCGCCACGTCACAAGTCGTCACACCAGCCGAGGAAGGCAGGATATCATGTTATGCCCAAAATCGTGTTACCGCTTACAGAAGCACACTAATGAGTTGTGAGAAATTGGCTAATTAACAATTAGATTATTCGCTCTCAATTTCTATGATGTGATAGTTGATGAGGCCGTAGGCCGAATCAACTATCACATCATAGAAATTGAGAGCGAATAATCTAATTGTTTTAGTAAAAATCATAACAATTGTCTAGTATTAACTCTAAATCTTCTTCCGAAACTTCGTACACGACCTCCAGCCACTGCACACTAATGGCTGATAGTATACGAGTAGCTCAGCCAATCAGATTGTTCATTTGCATTAGTATACTAGTAGATGTTTACTAATAGTTATTATGCTATAGAAATGTTTTTTTTTTTTAAATTTCACTCCCAAGATTGATCAACATTCAATTATTTTATAAAAGACGTGGTTGTTCATCTCATTCATCATCGTTTGACTAGATAGCATTATCCGCTTTGGGACAAGGTTAACCTTTTCACTCCCAGAGTCAAACCTTGAGCCAATAAATGTGGTTGTAACTTTTGAGTCTGTGGATAAAACCCTAGTGTGTGACAATTTAAATGAAAGCTATTGAGCAGTACTTTCAAGTGGTACCGTTTATTTTGGACAATTCTTCAAAATGAAATTCAACAATTTTTTTTCTCAGTTTTGAACTTAGCACTCTTGGGAGTGAAAGGGTCAAGTTAAACTTTGCATTGACTGCTGTTCAACCTGCACGTTTGTTGTGATTTTTTCAGTTCCAGTAAACGGAGGCTGGAGCGACTGGAAAGACTTGGGCGAGTGCAGTGTGACGTGTGGAGGCGGCTTTCAGGACCGCGAAAGAACTTGCACCAATCCCCCTCCGTCCAATGGTGGTGTCGATTGTGTTGGAGCCAACACGGAGTCGCAAGAGTGTAACAATCAGTCTTGCGATGGTAAGATTCTTGGACTTCCGGCCTTACTGCGCAGGTCAGGCGTATCACTCTATCCCAGAGGTCCTTGGACAAGGGTAACGAGGACTCTGGGAACGAGATTGATTCAAAACAAAAATGAAAACAAACCCTAAGACTGCGCAGAACGTGCTGGAAATCATCTTTAATACTATATAAATAATTGACACTTTAATTGGTTGATTGACGTATTTATATTATTTCAGTTGATGGAGGATTCTCTGAGTGGTCGGAATTCGAACCGTGTAACAAGACCTGTGGTAACGGGAGAAAAAGTCGAACCCGTACGTGCACCAACCCACCCCCCTCAGGACGCGGAAAGGGATGTAAGGGAAAGTTCAAGGAAAATCCAAAATGCAAAGTGGCATCATGCAAAGGTAAAAGAGATTATCAATTCAATTTAGATCTAATTGTTCATCAATGTTACAAAAACTGTTTGCTTGCATGGTCTTGCGCCTGCGTACATTTGTGACTTAATTACTATTAGAGAACGGTCGTGCTATAGTCTAAGATCGAATAATGCACTACTTGAATGCTCCTAGTTCTACGCTCAAAAAGACCTTAGGGAATCGTGCTTTTTCAGCGGCTGCCCCTACACTCTGGAACAAGCTCCCAGCGGACATTCGCAATGAGGATAATAAATTTCAATAGCTTTAAAGATTTATTGAAAACACATTTTTTTAGGCTTGCTTATAAAGGAAAACCCGAGTAGTTGCATCGTGTCATATTTTGGTACCTATACCAGCTGGTGTTAAATATAGTATCGGATATTAATTACAAT
Organism: Desmophyllum pertusum; assembly: GCA_029204205.1. NCBI lineage: Eukaryota > Metazoa > Cnidaria > Anthozoa > Scleractinia > Caryophylliidae > Desmophyllum > Desmophyllum pertusum. The sequence goes on from MU826355.1 coordinate 1,918,147, forward strand.
TGAAAAGAAAACTAAGGCAAAGTTATTTGCTCGATTTAAATTAGCCTGTTCCAGGCTCTCGGATAGTTGGGACTACCTTCGCGCGGCCGTTCGCTTTTTGCTTCGTCCCAACTATCCGAGAGCCTGGAACAGGCTAGATTTAAATCCATTGTTGAGCGTTGGTGGTAAGCGCGTGATGTAAATAGGCTTCTTTGTATAGAAGAAGATTCCAGCTGTGGTCAAAGTCTAATACCATGGCGTTTATGCATATTTCATCAGGTTAGAAGAAGAAGCAGAGGGTCGTTCAGAACAGGATAAACAGGTGACGCTTTTCTGTGCTTTAGTAAGAGTTGAGTTCTTTCGAAATTACTTCCAATAAAACAAAATCTTTGCCTCCGACGAAGGGCAACGCTCGAAAACGTCGGCTTCTCGAAATTTGTTACGGCGGTTAATTTACCTTTATCAACTTTGATAATCAACTAAATGCTTTCAAAAAAATACTTTGCTATGAAGGAACGCTGGGGGTAGGTGTCGGGATGGAGGTGTCTGCTATCTTGGATATAATGAATTTTCACGACGTAATAAGGTCGCTATAGTTGGATCCTAATTCGACCAGCTCCCAGCTTGCCTTCATAGCTCAGTGGTTGAGCGTTTGCACCGGAATCGCACAGGTCATGGGTTTGAATCCCGTTGGAGCCCGAATATTTGTCAAGCCTTCTTTTCAACTGCTTATATTAATTATATATTACTGCGAAGATCGTATTCTCTTTAGTTCTTTCCACAGCAGTTCATATAAGAATCATTTCATATATTCATCATCGCCATTTCATCACCGCGACAAGTATAAATAGAACGTGTTTCATCCGATTTCCACCTCGCAATTTCGTGATACTCCGCAACGCGTCGTATTTTCAACTCTCTTCTCGGTGTTTGGAAATCGGATGAAACACTGTCTCTCGTGTTTGATATATTACTTAAGATGCTCTTGTTACCCAAATGATTTGTTGTTACACTAGCTGTAAAACACTAAAGCACAATACATAATAAATTAAAACCGATAGAACTTCTCGTAATTATTGTTGCAGATTTACAGTTAGCCGCAGAACGGCCTGGGAACAAGTGGGGATCATTTTCAATAACTGTGAAATGAGGGCATATAAACAGAGGGATTACATGACGGGATTACTTGACGGGAAATTTAAGGCATATCTTCTTATGGATCTTGAAGACCTACCCAGAAACGAAATTATTATAATTGCGTATGCCATTTAATTATTGGTATGGGAAAAATAAAGCAATATAAAATAACGGTGAAATGTGTCGTGGTATTGTGTTGTGTTGAAATTTGTCTAAAAGTGGCAGAAAAACTAGCAATAAAATTGCCAGTAAAACTGGCGATAAAAGTGGCCTTGCGTGACGATCCAAATAAGGGCTGCGACTTCCACGCGGGATCTCCCCTTCCTCCAATTGCTAGGCCATTGTGGGTGACTCTAGCAGTAGTCTGCCCAGTAATTCAACTCTCCTCTGTCCGAGTACTCGTGGGAGTTCATTTGACTGTTTTTCGTGGTCTACCACTTCTTAAAAATTCCCAAGTGCTTATATAACTCAACAATGCACGAGATGAAAGTTTACTATTTCCTTTATAAAATGTTCATGAAATTGCTCGCACACAAACTTGTGACGTAGTGCTGGTTCTAAGTGGTTCTAACTGGCTCTAACTGGCTCTAACTGGCTCTAACTGGTTCTAACTGGTTCTAAGTTGGTTCCAACTGGTTCTAAGTGGTTATAAACTGGCTCTAACTGGTTCTAATGGTTTTAACTGGTTCTAACTGGTTCTAACTGGTTCTAAAAAAACTGGCTCTAACTGGTTCTAACCGGTTCTAACTGGTTCTAACTGGTTTCAAACTGGTTCTAACTAGTTTTTCTAAGTGGTCCTAACTGGTTCTAACTGGTTCTAACTGGTTCCTAACTGGCTCTAACTGGCTCTAAACTGGCTCTAAACTGCTTCTAACTGGTTTCTAACTGGTTTTCTAACGGGGTCTAAACGGGTTCTAACTGCGTTCTAACTGTTCTA